>JANHGN010006973.1:66164-117687 GCA_024605025.1 Megaceryle maxima | reverse complement strand
TAACAGCTTCAGAGTACAGTTACAAGACAGTTTTGGGGCTTTTTATTTTACCCCTCTGCTCTGGTTACACCAAGTATATCAAGTTACCCGATGTGGGCTATTTCTTACTCCACCTTGTTGAATGCTTTTATTTATGAGTGCAGAAAAAGGATGAGATGTTGGGGCCTGCCGGCGGGGTGGAATTATCCATGGTGACTGGTGGTGGCAGAAGATCATGTCCAGATTTCCAGCTGGTCTGCTTGGATGGCTGTCTCTGAGAAGTTCTGCAGCTCTTATGCCCATCTGTGTTTTCATTTTATAACAAAGCACTTGCAAATATTAGTAGTATTTTTGGAGTCTGTTATGGTATTAGTGCTTCTATTCAAGGCTGTTATCCTGTTCCCCCAAAGACTCCAGAAACCCATTAGAAATAAGACATTTCATCCTCCAGTGTGTGACATGCTCCTGCTGTCCGAGCTTGGCCTCACCTTGACCCTCTTCCTAGATAGGTGAAAAGGATTTTTGTTTCAAAACAAAATTGACCTTGTAATTTATTATGTATCCAAAGGAAAAGTAAGCCCCTTGCCATTCTAGTGTTGCTGTTTAAACAGCAAGGGTTTACTCAAAGGCATCCAAACCTGAAATATTTACATGATGCAAGCAAGTCGGACACGGAGTCAGCTTACAAACTGACAGAAATTAAACTCCAGATTGTCTCTTACATAAATAGGTTATAATCAGCTGCTGGGCAAAGAAGTTTATACTTCAGTGAGGACCTTTCCCCCTCTTTCTCCTGTCAATGCCTCATTGAGAGTTAGTTGTTGAGGTTTTTCCTTTTGACCTCTTTGTGACTGGATATGCAAGAGGCAGGGAAGATAATTGGATTATTTTGATTTATTATTGATATTTTCTTCCCCTGTAAGGAAAAACAAAGCAGCAACTTTTGGCATAATAAACCTTGAGGAAGTAAATTCCAAAATGCCCGTTTACATTTTTTTTCTGACGCGTGTTTATAGTTGTAGCACTTTCTTCAATTCTTCTGACTCAGAAGTGGGGGGGGAGAAGGGGCAAGACTCTTCTAGCTTGGAAAGTGCAGCTTTCTGGATGTTTTACAGAGTACCAGGTCACATCAGTTGGCTCTACAAAACCATTCTGAGCGTTTCCCATGAATAAGTCTCCTTTGGCAATGGTGGTTTTGCAGTGTCCAGACCAGGTTCCACGGGGGCTTGTGGGCAGCACCTTAAATCTTTCTGTGCTCCGGTGGCAAAGCGAGTGGGCTGACTTGTTCTCCCAGGCAGTGTTTGTGCACATAGAGAAACCATCAGCGATCTCAGACATGGCGTGTGAAGGCAGGAGGAGGAGTAGAGCCTAAAACTTAGCCCAAAACCACACACTGGGACCATGTTTCCACTTCAAGGAGTAGGAGCTGGCGTGTGTGTCAGTGGTGGGAAGCAGAGTGCGCTGAAGGCAGAGATCTCTGTGATGGCATGGACAGGAGGGCTCGGGCTGGTGCAAGGTGTTCCCGTTGCTCTTCTGGCATGGTGGTGGAGTAGCACTCCCAGAGGGAGCAGGGGAAAGGCCTCTGCTTCTCCTGCAGTGTGCGAGGATGGTCCCAGCACCTGTGTGGTCAGAACTTGGCAATGGGGGACAGTGGGAGGATGGCAAAGAAGGTGTTGAATTTCTTTACTTTTTCTTTGCTGTGAGGGTGTGGGAGCCTGGCCCAGACTGCCCAGAGAGGTTGTGGAGTCTCCTGCAGAGAATCCTCCTTTGGAGAGATTCCAAACCTGCCTGGACACTGCGCTGCTGGGCCCCCTGCTCTGGGTGACCCTGCTGGATGGAGCAGGGGGGTTGGGTGAGATGACTTCCAGAGGTTTCTTCCAACTCCCAAATGTGATGGGATTCTGGGATTTCTCCTTTTCACTTGTGTTCTGCTGCAGAATTTGCAGTCTCTGGGGTTGCTGTTCCCACCACTGCTCCAGGCCCTGGCAGCGGTACATTGGCACAGGCATTCTCTCTGCACCCCCTCCAACCTCCCTGTCAAGTGGGCAATGGTAGGTTCAGGCTTTTTATCTTCCTCCTGCCTTGAACTGGACCCGTACTCCACTGAAACCTGCTTCCACTGTTTTTAAAAGGCCTGTCAACACGATCATGGTTGTGTTCAGCACTTGCCCCACTTCTTTGCCCTTGGGAGCTTGTAGCTGTGAGGTAGCGGGTTAAAGGTGGGTTAAAGTAAAATTTAGAGGTCATTTCTACCTACATCCTACCAATTATTTCAGGCAGTAGAAAAAAGTCTAGCAGACCGTGTGTTTAAAGAAATCATTGTCTCCTGGAATGCAATCCTCAATGCCAAGTACACTTTGTATAGAGTACCAGGGAAAAACAGCATTTAAAAAGGGAAAGGTCGTGAGCTTGACCTCGTTGACTTCCACGAATGGTAAAATATGCTCGGGGGGGGGAAGAGTGTGTACCCTGGAGGTATGGGACATCTAAGTGTGAATTGGTAGCAGGAAGACAGTCTTGCCTCTAGTATCATCTCTAAGTACAGCAAGAAACGTGCAGGTGGAGCTCTTGCTGGAAGGTTGAAGGCACTCTGAATATTCCTAAATGAAGACTGGGATCATATGGAGTTACCTTAAGCTTCAGTTGTTATCTATTTAACTTCTCTGCCTGCTTTTCAAACTATGCACTCTACATGAAACAAGTAGAATTTATGCTTGAAAAGGTAAAGCCTGCTTGGCCTGGAGTTTTATTTGTCTGATTATATCCAACTTCACTGATGCAAAACATCACATGGATACACACTTGTCGTGACAGCCAACCTCTGTCTATTCACAAGTGGCTTTGCTGTCTCAGTTCACTTGTGTCAGTCATAACCACGTGGAGTTGCTCAGCAATGTTTATTTAATGCTAATAATGGAGAAATAGTTTAGAATGCATTGCTTGTTAAGGGAAATTTGAAGTGTATTTGACGTGGTTTTTTTCCCCGTGGTAGAATTCCAGGAGTATTTCTCAAACACACAGGGCAGAGATAGGATGTGAGGAATGAGTCCCAGAAGGGTCGCGCGGTTCAGTGTTGCCGTGCCTCAGCCTTCCCAACAGCTTCACAGACCGAGGTGTATAAACACCAAACGCCTTATTTTCTGCCTCCTTATGACAGACACTCTTGCTTTAAAGATGTCCCTAGTCCTGGGGGTGCTGGAGCACTTCCAGAGTAAGAAGAGCATCTGGTGAATCCCTGAGTAAAGGTGCATAAATACGCCTGTCAATCTTCCAGACTAAGAGGCTTAATAGAGCTGTTGCAAATTCAGGGGGTTGCTTTTGTGCGGCTGAAGCGGGAAGCACTTTATTTTATGTCCTAGCTAGGTGTTTGTAATGCTGGTCTTAGGGTGGTGTCCAAGTGTCTCAGAAGCAGTGTTGATCTTGTGCTTGCACTGTGTTGAAACCTTTTTACTGGGGGGGAATGCTTGGTGGGAATTGTAGAGCTGTCCAGTGAATGAGAGTACAGTATTTCAGTGAAAAATTTTAGTGAAACTTCAGATCTGAATGCGACTGTTTAAAGTCATTAACATTAAATTGGTAGTAATTTTTGCTGTTCTTAAAATGACTTAGAGCCATATCTAGCCTTGTGAACTAAATGCTTGGACACCTTTAAGCTGCCTCCAGGGTGAGCTAGCCAAGTGCTCTTTATTCCCTACCATTCAGAGGAAAGTCAAGCAGAGTAAGAGACGTTCCTTAGAAGAGGAATCGAGCCAGGTGTCCAGGCCACAGCCTTATCCCAGACTTAGCCCTATCCCAATCCATTAGGTAGTGCTGCCTTTACAGTTAACATTAAACAAGTTTAAGACAATGTAAATGCTGCCAGTAGCTATTAACTCTTCAGGAGATGCAGCTCTGGGACTATAGCTTCTGCAGGGGGAAGCCGGAGGCCATGCAGCCAAAGGTGCCCTCTGGCATCACATCTCTGCAAGGCAACCGCATGTTTTACATCCCTTACGCCAAGGGTCATTAGGAATAAAAATAATCCTCCCTATTTTATTTGTTTTCCTTACTTGTCCCCTATAGTAATAAGTTTGATCATTTAAAATGACAGTTGCATCTGTGAGGTGGTTGGCTTAGGTCACTTGTCACATCGCATCTGTAGTGTCAGGTAGCAGGTGGCTTTACTGTTACTGCAAGAATATGTGATCCTCGATGGAATAAGAATAATTCCTTTTCTTTCCGAGGGGCATTCCCGCTTCTGACGCAGTGAAAGGGGATGGATTTTCCTCCTGACTTCAGTGCGCAATTTATGGCTCCTATTCGCAAGGCAAAGCCAAGTTCTCCAAAAGCAACCCGTTTGGGTAAGTATTTCTTGTAGTGTAAAATTTGAGGTGTGGGGTGAGGGAGGAGCATTTCTGTAGAGTTCAGAAGTCTGGATGGGGTCAGATCCACATGGCATGCTCCTTTTTCTGGTGCCCTGGTCAGAGATCTTGTTAAATGTGTGTATGTCTTTGCTCCCCTTGAAATTGTGTACTTGGATGCTGTGGTGGCAGTCGAATGCAGCAGGTTTTTTTTTCCTGCAGCATCCTTTTCTTCTCAACTTCTTCTATTTAACACTAAAAGGACAAGATCATTCTAGATCCCAAGCTGGGAAACCCAGTCCAAACACTTGCTGCCAGGCATTCCATGCAGTGCTAAAATTGCTCTCCATCAGTGATGGTGATGATGCATCGTCCAGCTTGGAGGATCGGTGTGAAGTAGTTGTAGAAATAGGAGTTGTAGGAATAGACTTCAAACTCATGTTTTAAGAATGACTTGTTTCTGTAACTCCAGATCTCCAGCCTTAGACTTCCTGAGCATCCAGCCACAGTTCTGCTGTTACTGCTCTTTTACTGGTGCTAATTACATGTGTATCAAGCTAACAGGTTTTCTGAGGGTGGAGAATTAATAGGATATACCATATATAGATGTATTTTTTAGCAGTGATACCAGAACTGCACTACAGGCTGCTCGCAATCAAACCGAAATGCTCCCAGGAAGCTCAAGCGGCCTTTGTGTGGCCTCACATAAAGTGCAGTTTGTCACAACTGCCCAGAATCTGGATACTGAAAGACTTCTGAAATACTGAGCAGCTCTGAGACAGAGCAAAATAATGAGTTTTGCATAATAATTACTTGGTAATTATTATTATTGGTAAATATTACTTGGTAAACAACCACATGCCTGTAAAATCCTGGGCGGTCGTGCTGTTTAGGAGGCAGCAGACTCAGCTGATATTTGAGGAAGCTCCTTGCCCAGACTACCACTGAATGTTTATTTAAAAGGATGATAGTAATAAGATCTGTGTTATATTTAATCCACCTGCCTTTTTTGCTCATTTCTTTTTCAGTATTTGTATTTTCAGTATTCTTGCTTTTCTGCAAGCTTGAAACTGCGATGCAGAAACATCACACCTGAGGTCCCTCAGGCTTTGTTTCTGTTTGGCAGCGCTGGCCATGTGCTCACATCTGTGGTCACCCCTGGTGATTTGATGTCTCCTTGCCCGCGCCTGCCAGAGTAACTGAATTCTGACAGATCCCCTTCACAGAGCAGGATGCGAGTGTTCTCGTAACTCAGCCGCAGCTCTGGCAGCGAGCCTGCGTCCTCCGCGTTACAGCTTGATCTCAAGACAGAAAGCCACCTTCCTCCAAACAGAAGATACGATCAGTTCTGCAGGGTGTAGAGCTGTGACTGTTGTTGCAACTTCTGTGGGCTTAAATGGATAAACTTAATTGTTTATGAGTGGAGTTTTCCACGGTGAAGAACCAGGGATGCCCTGCCAACTGGCAGAAGGGCTGGAAGACATCCCCCCTCGCTCGCTGCAGGGACCACAGCAGCTCGTGCTGCTTGGCCCCCGCTTCCCCCCAGCTCCGCGGATGCTGGGGCTGACCGGAGAGTTGATTCCCCGCAAAACCCGGCGGCCAGGCTCCCTGTTCCTCCGGGGAGCTGCCGTTCTCACCTTGGCGAGCGGTTAACTCCGCCAGCAGCATTCCTGGGCCAGCATCCTGCGGTGACCGCACGCAAAGGGGGGTGCCCACCGCAGCCCGGTTCCCCCCCTTCCCTTCCCCCCGGGAGCTCGGAGCGGGCGGGGCCGCCCCCGGGGCCCCGCCGCACATGGCCGGGGCAGGCGGCGGGTACGCGACGCTTCCCCCGGGGAGGGGCTGCGAACTTGCGGGCGGCCCCCGCCCCGCACACCCACCCCCCGGCGCGGGGGGAGCGGGAGGGAACCCCCCAGTTCCGCTTCCTGACGGGGCTCGGCCGGGCCCGGGAGCGGCGGGTGGGAGCGCGGCGGGGCTGCCGGCGCCCATGGCCGGCGAGCGGACTCGGCGTTTCACCCGGAGCCTGCTGCGGCCGGGGCAGGCGGCGGAGCTGCGGCTCAGCGCGGCCTCGGCCGCCGCCGCCGGGCGGCTGCAGTCCCGGGTGAGTGCGGCGGGGCTGGGCGGGGTGCGCGGAGGGGGCGCCGGGCACCGGCCCAGGTGCGAAGCGCTGCCGGGTGCCGGCTTGGGGCGGGCGCGGCGCCGGGTGCCCCGGCCCGGAGCGGCCGCCGGTAGCGCCGCGGTCGGTGCCGTAGCCGGGGGCTGCTGTCCCGGGCGCTGCTCGGGAGGGAGCGGCCGCCGGCCTCGCTCGGGTTCCGCCGGTGATCTCTTCGGAGTGAGCTTTGCGCGGGCGGATGAAATGAAATGCGCAGACCGAGCTACCGGTGCCGGAACGAGCCCCGGGGGGGGCCAGGACAGGGCGCTGCGGTTCACTAAGGTCAGGGGCTGAGCTTTGGGGACTTTGCGACCGACGTTCCCATCAATAACCATGGGTTAGGTATACGGGCCCCTCACCCCAACAC
Source organism: Megaceryle maxima (assembly GCA_024605025.1). NCBI lineage: Eukaryota > Metazoa > Chordata > Aves > Coraciiformes > Cerylidae > Megaceryle > Megaceryle maxima. The sequence goes on along the minus strand of JANHGN010006973.1, from coordinate 110,852 downwards.
ACATGGAGAGGGGCTGGAGCGTGGCCAGAGAAGGGCAAGGGAGCTGCGGAAAGGGTCTGCAACACAAGTGTGGTGAGGAGCAGCCGAGGCACCTGGAGCTGTTTTGCCTGGAGCGAAAGAAGCTCAGGGGAGACCTTCTGGCTCTTGACATCACCCTGAGAGAAGGTTGGAGACAGGTGGGGTCAGGCTCTTTTCCTGAGGAACAAGCACTAAGGCGAGGAACCAGCCTCTGGTTGCACCAGGGGAGGGTTAGGTTGGAGCTGAGGAACAATTTATTCCCCTCCAGGGCTGGCCCAGGCTGCCCAGAGCAGCGGTGAAGTCCTTGTGATCCCTGAAGGGGTTTCAGATCCGTGGAGCTGTGGATGCTGAGGGCCATGGGTTAGTGGTGCCCTGGCAGTGCTGGGGGAACGGGTGGATTCCATGATCTTTAAGGTCATCTTCCAAGCAAAACAATTCTGTGATTCTAAGTGCTCAGAAACCACTGTGGGTGGTTTCCTCTGGAAGCCCCGTGGAAGGAGGCCTGAAGTGCTGCAGAAACACCAGCCCTGGGCTTCCTGATAGCATTTGCTGCTGAAATGCTTCATGAGACTTCAGTCCCCACATCTCTCCATCAATGGAATAGCAGAAAAGGGCTGTAAACTGCTACCACGCTGCTCTAACAGCAGTTTTTATTGCTTCCTTTCTGTGATTGTACGTAAGACCTCAGCTGATAGGTGCAGATGGCAAATGGTGAGAGTTCACAGAGAAATGTCCACTAGCCTTTTTGAATCACTAACCCACTTATGAATCATTTATTAGCCATTTTTCTATTTAGATCCCTTTGGACTTTGTGTTATGAGAGATAAATGACTCCTCCTTAGATGATTAAGCATATCATCTCTCTGAATCATGTAATCCGGATAAACATTTTCTCTTTTCTAGTTTTTTGGGAAGCACAGTTCACAAAGTAGGCTAAAAACCTGAAAGAGGGAAAGTTGTGAGTGAAACATCATCCACTTGTTGAAGTTTACTCCATGCCAGTGCCTAAATGCTCTGCAGAAAAGAGGAAATAATCCTGTAGCTCTGTCCCCACAACATTAGTGGCCTCTTCCATCTCTGGAGGGCCTTGCCCGCTGGAAACGGAGAGCAGCACCAGAATGGCCGCTCTGCTTGGAGGCAGCAGCTGGTTTGTGCTTCCCAGCTCTCTGCAGAGCAACGTGAGCTGTTTTCTGTACCTCACTAGACTTGCAAGTGCTTTTGAAGTCAGCTCTGAAGGTCTCCGTAAAGCGCTTCCAAGGTTCTGACGTGCGAAAACTCGGTAGAAACTTCCTTGCCTCTCCTGACTTCTCACAGAGGTTGTACGTGGTTTCAGCTCTTCTCAAACCTTGAAGTGTCTTCACAGCGGGGACATGCGCACAGCCCCGGCCTGTGGGCTCACAGAGATCAGAATTTGGCCCGCTGTCAAAACTGGATACACTGTGCTGATGAAGCTGGGGTGGAAACGTTCTAGGAACCATCACGGTTGGTTTGGGCTATGCCCAGCTGCTGTGCTGAGTAGATGTCCTCTAAGAAAGTGCCTTTTAAGTCCACATACCAGCTAAACTATTGCATTGTCTAATCGCATCTTTGAGTATTATTAAATACTTAATAGAAGTTGATTTTACTCTGCTGTGTCTCTGCTGCACGAATGCCAAAGAAACCCCAAAGAGCGAGATGAATAAAGAAAATCTGTATTTGATGGTCTGCTTGCCTCAAGGAGAGTGGCTTTGAGGAGGTTTTTTCAAGTGTTGCTCCAAGGTCTTACACTGCTAACTTAAAAATACAGCTTTTAATTACTGCTCATGCATTTGAGTTGTATTTTACTCACTCTGTCTTTCAAACACCAAGACTCTAGTTGTGGGGCAGCAGAAACCATCTACCTCTTCTGTGGGTCTGCCTTCCTGTTGAGTGATGCAACGGGGTGGTGCTGGATTTCACTGGGGCTTTCAGTTTGCTACCTGAGCCAGATCTGCAAAGGTGGCCTTTTAAAGATACCCCAGTTAAGATCCGAAGACTCTGGGCCAAATTCTGTTTTCAGCCGTGCTGCCCAGTGGGAGCACGCAGGGACTTCGAGATGTTAACATCTTATTCACCAGCGGAATCGATGGTTCTGAAGCCTGAACAGCTTGCTGTGTTGAATGCAGATGGCTCTGGGAAACTTAACCAAGTTGCCATCTTCTTAGCATGCTTTTTTTGGGGTTGCCAGTGACGTTGTGTTGCAAAAAGGCAAAATTTAATAAGATTCCACTTATATACCTTATGCTGATGACTCCTGCCACAGCACAAAGCTTATGTCTTCAGAGTTAAACCCTTTCAAGCTATATCAGCTGAGAAGGAGCAGAATTAACCCTCGTCTCTTGGCTGCCATGCAGAAGGTCCCTCAGCAGCCGTAGCCAGGGTTGCTGGTTGCCCTGTGGCCAGCAGGGCAGAGCTGTGACGGTCTTCGCTGGGCAGCGATCGTTGCCTTCATGCCCACAACACCGAGTGCTGGCGCTGGCAGGTCTGTCGAGGCACATTTTCCAGGGATGCTCCTCTGGCCAGGGTGTGAGGACACTGGGGTGGCACAACTGCTGCGGGAAGGCTTTGGTGTGGCTGTTGCAGAAAGGTCCTGCAGGAACCTGAAATTTCTGGTTGAACTCATACTGGCTTTTGTACCAAGAGTATTCCTGCGGAAGAGAAAAATCTGGTGTATTCGGAGAGGTGTGTTAGTTCTCATCACATCTTGATCTGGTTGTATCAGCACCTGTTTTCAGATGTGTGGCTTTTTCTTTTGTCTGCTTCACCTTTTCTTTTGTTCATATTTATTCATTTAATATTTAATAAGGAGGAACTTCTGGAGCTCCCTGGAAGATAGGAAGCGAGAAGGGAGGCAGAAGGTGGAACATCTGTGTACATCTGCTTGGCAGGGGGTAGCAGCTGCGGTGTCTGAGCACAAAGAGCACATTTTACATGGATTGTCCAACTCCTGAGTGGATGGAGGGAGTGCCACCATGGGGTGTTCCTGGTGAGCAGCTGTACTTTCAGTTGTTTCCAGGAGTGCCACTATTGGGTGTTTCTGGTGAGCAGCTGTACTTTCAGTTGTTTCCAGGAGTGCCACTAACGGGTGTTCCTGGTGAGCGGCTGTACTTTTGGTTGTTTCCAGGAGTGCCACTATCGGGTGTTCCTGGTGAGTGGCTGTACTTTTGGTTGTTTCCAGGAGTGCCACTAACGGGTGTTCCTGGTGAGCAGCTGTACTTCAGGTTGATCCCATAAGCTTTCACATAGAAAAAGTGATTCACTGAACTGGTCAGTGAAATGGATCAGTGTCATCTGGAAGGTAAATAAGTTATTGCATTCTGAAACTTTGTTGTGAAATTCTTTGTCCCTTCTAACAGGGGGGGTTTGAAAGTTGCTTTAAGAACGCTTGCTGTCACTAATAGCTGTGCACAAGAGAGGGAAATTGATCTGCCTGTTGCTTCGTTTGCATCTGTAGCTGCAGCAGTATTTCACTTGAAGTTTTAAAACTGGGGATGGGCCAGCCAGTGCTCCTAGAAGTCAGCTTGCTGGCTGCTTGGCCAGTGCTCAGCTTCGCGTTACGCTGTTATTTCCATGCCTCAGTTCGTTTGGCTGAGTACTGCTGGCCGCAGGACTCGTGCTTTGCTGTGAGTATCGTGACACTGTTCTCGTAAAGGAGCTATGGGGGGTCTGCTCTTGCTCCTCATCTCTCTTCCACACTTAAACAAGTTAATAGCAGTCTGGAATTGGGCTCTTGCTTCACTTATCTTTGTTTCTGGCAGAGGTTTCTTTCTATCCTGCTGCAGCCAAGCCTGGGGAGTTGTGGTGTCCCATGACCCAGTACTGGCTGTCTCTCTCTTGAGTGGAGGGCTGAATTATGTACTTCCTCACAAAATGGGTTTCTCTCCTTGTTATTTTACCTGGGGCTGCTGTAATTTCTCCCTGAAAGAACAGATTCCATTTGTTTCCAGTGTGTGTTTCACGTGGTATGTTCTTTATTACAAATAGAGACCTTATTATTTATGTTGTAGACGTCTGCTTCTGGCTTGGGTTGGCAGGGAACTTTTGGCGGGGGTTTGTTGTGACTCCAGCATTCTAGTCTCTCAAGACAAGTGATGTATATTGTGTACAGCCGCTGCTGTGGTACTCTGGGTAATAATACCCATGGAGCTTTGACCGTGCTTACACTGTAGGACCATGGTTCATGGCCTTCTCTTCTTATGGGGCCGTGCATGAATCGAACTTCCTTGTTGAGAATCAGGCCAGTGAATAAAATGACACCCAAAGCTTCACTTGTTGAGGAGGGACAGTGTTAACTGAGCTATTCCACAGGCAGAAACAGGGCTGTTGAAAGGCTCTGAGGGCATTCTGGTGTCTGCTCTTTGTCCAGGGCAAACCAAAGTAAGGCACTCACCCAGTGAAGGTAGCGTGGTGCTGTATAACAACAGGCCCTGTGAGGTGTCCATGCATGGACCAGCTGCTCGACTCGTGTCCCTTTCTCTGCAGACTTCCCAGTGTATTGGCTCTGTCTTACTTTTGTGCTGTCTTTGGTTAATGCTCAGGTGATAGCCTGGCAAAAGAATCTTAGAAACACACGCACAGAGTGAAAGCCTCATCCTGTTCTGGTGTTTGATGAGAGAGTGTTTATTCACAGTGCCATCCGGAGCTGGTGGTTCTGCTTTTAGGAGCCTTTTGCATTTGAGATAAGCAGCGGTTTGCTCAGCGGACAACTTCTTGGGCACATTTAGGATGTTGGCAACCTTCTGTGAATGCAGTGCCACGCTGAAGCATTAAGCAGCTTGTTTGCATTTCTGTTTTACCTGTGAACCTTGTTTGTGAATCTGTGCTCCACAGTTAACCTTTAATTAATATCCTGTGCAACATCCCTCGCCTGTTCAAAGACAAGACCCACATTATCTTCAAGCAGTCTCCTTCTTCAGCATTTTTGGTGGTTGTTGCTTTGAAGTGTCTGCCAAATAGTTTCGTAGCTGTTCTTCAGCTGGGATATGCCACAGACAGTGGCGTGGCCCTTACTGGTTTCCACTGGTGGCTGGAGCCCGGCTGTGCGGGTGACCCCAGCAGAGGGCAAGGGCGGGAATGCTCCGTTTGCACATTCTCCAGCTGCTTGGATCCCTCCTCTGCACACTGACAAAGGGCCAAAGTCTTCTCCTCAGCAGTTCGAGGAACTTCATCTGAGACTGGCACCGGGGATTCAGTTAATGCAGACATGAGGAAAAGGAGATAAGGAAAGAGAGCCTCAGAGAGGGTGGAGACAGAGAAGGGCAGAAAATGCTTTAGAAAGAAGTTAAAAGCATTGGAGAACATGGGGGAAAAGAGGAAGGACTTTGTGGGGAAAGAGAGGCTGAAGAAAACGATAAAACGAAGGAAAGAAATGAAGAGAGCTGCAAGAAGGATTCGTCAGGTTGGTGAACAGCTTGTGCACATAAACCCCTGGTAGGGGAGGTCATTTCGTAGGTGGGTAGACAGGGGACTGGGGTTTGAATGTCGAGTTGTGGAGTTGTTCCTGTTGCCTTGAGTCTGTTGCTTGACTAACGCTTTGTTTTACATTCATGCGAAGTGAGTCAGCTCAAGTAGCTCCTAGTTTATAGAAGCCTCATTAACTTCTTTTCCTTTGCTCACAAGGTTAAATAAGGGGTCTGGGGAGTGAGAGAATGACCAGCGGTAGAGAAGAGGAGGGGAATCTGGGAAATGTTGGCTTTGGAGGAGGCCGGTTGTGCAGACAGAAGGTTTTGTATTGTTGTGGTTTATACCAGGCGGTTCTGCAGCACGTATGTCACTTCCAGATGTCAAAACATGTGTGTAACTTTTCTAGCACAAGGTCAAAGCTGTGTAACAGTGACAGAGATGTGATGGTTACTCAAACAACAAAGGCTCACTTGCCATGTGGGTGATGTTCCCACTTCAGGATTGCCTGTGGTTCACAGAACTCAATCCTGTTCTGAAGCTGGATTATATTTGCTCTCTGGTTTATACCAACTGTGTTTTCTTACATTAGCAAATGCCAACTTCATCCCTAGTTTTATTGATAAGAAAAACAAAACACTGGGAGCTGACTGCCCAAGATCATGCAATAAATCTACAGTAAGAGCCTTAGAACGACTGTCTCCGAGTTCATCCCCATCATGGGCTGTCCTGCCCCAGATGGCTGAATAATTTGGCTGTTCAGACTACTTCATAGCCTGTCCCTCTATTCTCATTGCCAGCAGGGGCAAATTTACCCCTCTTCTGTAAGATGTAAGGAAAAGGAGAGCTGGTGCCTGCCCTTTGTGTGCTGGCTTAGTGTGAATGACTGCTGCTCACGCTGTCCCTTCCTGGGAGAACACGAACGGGCTCCAAAGAGCAATGTCATGAGAGGGCACCGGGTTGTGTTAATGCTGAGTGGTGATGGGTGTCAGAGAAGCCTTCTGGAGCTCTTCTCTGGCAGCAGAAACTCGGGAGGGGTTTTTTTCTGTTCATTTCCCACCTCTCCCCTCTCCTTTGACTTTAAATTGGACTCACAACGCAGCAGTCTATTAAATTTTTTTTTTCCCCTCCCTGCCAATGATACCAAACTACAACCTAAACACTTTACTTAGATATAATTTTAGTAGATTACTTGTCATCTCTGGTGCCATTTTATTCCCCTCCCTGCCCCCCCCCCCACCATGATACACATGGGGAAGAGGTCAGTGTTGCTTTTTTGTTCTGATATTTTATGCAGTGATTTACAAATACCACAGAATCACAGAATATTCATGGTCGGAAAGGACCTCGTAGATCACCAAGTCCAACCATTCCCAAATAGAGGGAGAGGGTCCCCTTGCAGAGTGTCCCCTTGGGGATGGTGCTGCCCAGCTTCTCAGACCCTCAGAGTTCACATCCAGCCTCTTTGCCTGGGTACTGCAGCGCTATTTTTCAGCTGGAGCCCAACTGCTGTGTGTTTTGGAACACAGGGTGATGTTTTGGGATGACCTAATGTAGCTGTGCTTTAAGCTTGTATAAAACTCCATCGGCTGAGGAGGTCTGGACGCGTCCACGACATGCACAGGTCCGTACAGTGCAGGCAGCAGTGCAAACTGTAGCCACCATCATCAGGATCCTGGGTGAATCTGCTCAAAAAATGACCAAAAAATACCCCAAACCACACTATTCCATTTTGAATTACTAATTCAGTCATTATTAGGGAACTCTTTGCTTACTACTAGATAATCTTCCCGTAGTCGGTGGGACGTGTGCTGTACAGAAATTTGGGGAGCTGTTCACATCGTCATCATCTCCCTAACCCCGCCTGTAGGTCTCTGACCCCGTCGGGAGGTGGTTCTGTTGCTGAGTCTGTGAGGGGCTTTTCAGCTTTGAGGGTAATGTTGGCTGACTTAAAGCAAGCATGATTCTAGGGGACTTAGACATGCTGACCTAAATTAAATGATGTAGATGTAATGAAATTTAATGAATGCAGTGGAGTTGGATACGATGTAGGGGGGGAAGCTTCCTTTTTAGAGTTGCCGTTTATCGACAGGAGTGGTTTCTACACGTGGTTTGCCTGTGTACATTCTCCTCCAGATGTAGCTGCCCTTGCAGCAGTGAGGAGGCTGGTGTGTGCCAGCTAATTTGGAGGAGTGGACTGCTCGTTTGGAGGTGAGGATGAAATTCGGGACTCTCAAAGTATCTCCTCACACAGGCCTCTGCTTTGCCCAGGCCTAAAGGTGGGGAGCACAGCTGCTCTGCAGGGACAAGACCTGGAAACATCTTTTGTCCAGAAGGCATCTGGAACACTTAGACTATGAGTTAAATGTGTTGTGTTTTGATGCAAGTTCCTTGGTGATCTGTGTTCTAGGTCGAGGGTTTGGTTTTTTTCTTCTTTCAGGGGGAGAGGTTGGCACAGTTAGAGGAAAATGTACTTCTAAAGTGTGAGAAGCTTCTGTGATTTGAGATTTTGCCTGGCTCTGGGACAGTTGTGAAGGGTTTGTAAACTTTACTGGACTTCAAATCCTGTGTTCCCCGCTCAAATTCCTCTAACTTCTTGGAAGAAGGGGCAGGAGGAGGGCTGCTGTGGGATCTTCTGCCCACAGTGGCATGTAACAGAGCCTCAGTGGCTTCTGACCCTGAAACTGCATTTTCCATCCTTTTCTTCTGCTGTGAGACACTTGCTGCTTCCTCACTATCCTCAGTCTCTCTGAAGATGGAAGCATATGGCCTATTTCTTGGCTGCCTGTTTTTATTATGATTATTATTTTGTTAGTTAGAAGAGCCTCAAAAGTGATCTCAAGTCTCAAAAGTGCTTCAGGGGTTAAAACTTGGCCGTCCCAGGGATGGAGCTGTTTGATGGCTTTGAGCTTTGAAGCTGTGCTGAGCAAAATGAGGGAAGCCTGTGGTACAGAACAACTGTGGGCTGGCAGGGAGGGACCTTGGGCAAACAAGTCCTGGGTCCCACCTCCGATTCTGTGCGCGGAGAGAAAGGGAGTGATGAGTAAGTATTAAAACCAGAGCAGACTTCAATATTGATTCCAGAATATCATGTGGCCCATATCTTTTGTATTCACATATTTGCCCTGCGTACTGAAATACCTGCTGAGCTTTCATGTCTCCATTGTCTGTATATAGACACACTTTTTTTTCCTTCCATTCACGTGGAGCAGGTGGACTTCCAGCAGCTGATAAAGAGCAGTTACTGTATCAGCGCAGAAATATCATTCACAGCTCTCATCTGAAAGCTACTGAAAAGCATCTGCCTGTTCCAAAGCTCACGCCTGACTTGGAGCATCAGTGGTGTTTTACATGAGTAGCGGTTGTTTTGCTCTCTGAGCTGTGCGATTGCACTTTGGGAGCTTCTGTTATGCTGACAGCATTTCATTGAACAGCTAAAATTGCAAACAGTGGTGGAAACGAAGTTGTAGATCGTGAAGTAGAATTGAATGATGCTGGTCTCCTCAGGGCTGCGTGAATTTATCCTCGTAGCTTCTCTGGAGTCAGTGAAAACTGGGGGAGGGGGTAGTTAGAACTGAAAAAAGACATAACTTCAGGAGATGCATGCACAGAAATTGAGCTTATTCTCTTTCCTGGTCAAGTAATAACCTGTGGTTTAACAGCAGCATTAGGACACAAAAGAAGTTGCAGTCTAGGTAGATGATAACTTTCTTCAGGTGTCTTTCAGAAACCTCCCACTCTCTTTTTACATTTGAAATGCATACCCAAGGGTTGGGGTGTTTGTGTAGGGTTGGGAAGAGAATTGGAGCTCATGAAACTCAGCAAATCGAAGTGGTTTAAATCTGCTCATTTTGCAAATGAAAGAAGGTGGGTTCATTGATTTTTTTTTTTTTTTTTTTTTGTGCGGCGACGATAGCTCCGGTTTGCTGTGGATTGTGGCAGTAGAAGACTTTTTGCCTTCTATGTACCCTTTCTTCAGAGGAATTAAGGGGATGAACACTTGCAGACCAGTTTCAGATAGAAGTCACAGGTTACTTGGGTCCCAATGAGGAGGATGAGCAGTAGCCCAGCAGGACACAAGAATGGATGTACCTTGGTATGAGGTTTCACTTCTTTTTTTATCTCTTTTTAAAGTTGCTCTTGCAATGAGAACCCTGCAAGCTCACTAGGCATGGCCAGTGTGTTGCACTTAAACATTATCTTACTCTCATTTCTTCATTCTCGTGTCCACCCACTGCCTGCTTCGCTGCCCTCACCCCTTCCAGTCCTCGCTCCTTGTTGCTCTTTGTGTCTTTCTCCCACTTGTCCCCGAGCCTCCGTTAATGCCCCTCTGTGTGCAGGGAACAGTACACTGGTTGTCTGCCAGGCACCCTATCTCTGCTTGCCATCCACGCCAGCTTGAAACCCACTGCTTCCAGGAATGCCTCTTGCCAGTTCTTCAAAACGGTAATCTGCCCTCTCCTCCTCCTCCTCATTGAACAACTGTCCTGTGATGTTGGATCTCACCCTGTAATGTCAGTGTCAGCTCTCTGGATTCAGGAACATACCTCTCTCATAGCTTTAGTGTTTACATTGAATACAATCAGAGAATGGTGGGGGTTGGGAGGGACCTCTGGAGATCAGCAAGTCCAACCCCCCTGCCAGAGCAGGATCCCCCAGGGCAGGCCACACAGGAACAGATCCAGGTGGGGCTTGAAAGTCTTCAGAGAAGGAGACTCCACAGCCTCTCTGGGCAGCCTGGGCCAGGCTCTGTCACTCTCACAGTGAAGAGGTTTTTCCTCATGTTGAGGCAGACCTTCCTGTGTTTCCCCTTGCTACCATCACCTCTCATCCTGTCACAGGGCACCACTGACAAGAGCCTGGCCCCTTCTGCTTGACCCCCACCCTGCAGATGTTTGTGAACATTCATAAGCTCCTCTCTCAGGCTTCTCTCCTCCAGGCTAAACAGCCCCAGGTCTCTCAGCCTTTCCTCAGCAGAGAGATGTTCCAGTCCCTTCAGCATCTTCATAGCTCTCTGTTGGACTCTCTCCAGTATTTCCCTGTCCCTCTTGAACTGGGGAGCCCAGAACTGGACACAACACTCCAGATGTGGTCTCACTGGGGCAGAGTGGAAGGGGAGGAGAATCTCCCTCAATCTGCTGGCCACAGTCTTCTTTATGCCCCCCAGGATAAATGGGTTTGTGCAGACACTTGCTACCTGAATGGCTGCTCACAAAATAAAATACAGTTGAAATAATAGACAGTGACTCTTTTGAAAGAAGAACCTCTCTGCCACGTCAGTTTCCTTCAAGAGTTTCTGTCAGTGGTTCCCTGATTCAGCAGGCAACACAGTGTCTTGAGGTGTGAATGCATCAGTAGATGTGCATGTATTTTTAAATAGACTTGTGTCAGTGGGTAGCTGCCAGGGCTAGCATCTCTTTCCTTGGAAGGATCCAACATGTGTGTTTGGAGGGCTTAAGTAGAGGTGTTTGGCTTTTAAATTCCCCCCTGATGGATGCTGAGATGCTCTGGAACGAGCTGGAAGGGCCGCTGTACTTGGTCTTTGTCCCCTGACACCTCATGGGTTCTGTTTCCCAGGGTGTTTTTCAGAAGAGCCCGACTCCTAATCTTAAAGGATCTGTCAGAGAGTTGGGTTTGAAAATGTCAATTTCTTTCTTTGGGGGAAATGTTTTTCTGATAAGAGCAGGGCTCAGCAAAGGGCTTAACAGCTGGGGTGTGAAAAGCTGAGGTATAAAACCCGGGGGCTGCAATGCTGAGGAGCTGCTGCTTAACGTGGTGGCTCACCCACATCTCCCGCTGGTGTAGCCGTGTCTAACACAGCCCCAGCAGCACCTCTGGAATCCATCAGGCACAGCTGGATTTGTCTCCGGTAAACCTCGGCAGCATGGCTCGGGCTGCAGGGGAAGGCAGATCTGCCTTGGGAGTGGTGCTGGGAGGAAGATCTCTGGCCAGGAGCAGCAGCAAAGTCGACCTTGCTATTTTGCATGAGAAAACCAGCTGTGGCTTTACCAAAACACACGAATCAACCGACTGTTGACAGTTAAGCAGATGAAACTTTGAAAAACAAGAAGTCCTTATATGTGTGGTTATTAATAGTTTGAAATACAAGAGTTACGGGAATTAAAACTAAAGCAGTGAAATCTGAATCTTCCCTCTCACGTACTTCCTTCCTGTTATTTTTTTTCCCTCTTCTCTCTCCTCCCTCTTTATGTGCATGGCAGCTTGAATCAGTGGAACTAGATATATTTTCATCTACCGCTGCAGTACTTAGGTAGACAATACTAACTGGGAATACTTAGGGACAAGCAGATCATCTTTTTCCTTCTCTTTCCATCGTGGCTGTCAAGGGTGAGCCTTTGAATCACTAGTAATGTGATGGAAAATGTGCCTGTTGGTGTTGCTGTCCTTTGAGGGTGTGGGTGTCATGTTTTGGAGCATGTGTCTTTTGGGGGTTTGTTTCAAGTCCAGGTAAATGGTAAGTTGTGATTTAACAGCTTCATGTACTGACTAAACTGTGCCTCCAGGGACCCACGTTGGGATGGGCACCTTCCACCCCAAAGTCCTGCACATTAATCCACCCTTCTCCTCTCCTTATTGCTCCTGAAGATTGTTTCCTTTCTGAAAGAAAAACCCAGGGAAGTGATAGGCAGCTTGTGATTTGGTTCGGTTAATTGCCAATATATGAGGCAATAAAGTGAAGGCAGAATGGCAGTGGCCTGATGCTTTTTGGCCATGTCTGAGCTCCAGGTGTTCCCATGACACTATCCCCGTATCCAAACACATCCTGCAAAATTAACGAGGACAATTGTAAAATATTTTTCTCTGTCTTAAGGGCACGAAAAAGAAATGAAAATCGAACCCTGACTAAGGAATAAAACTTGCTTGGTGCTATTATCACGGGTGCAGCTTAGGGGATATTTTCATGTCTCTGTGTCTGTCTGTAAGATAACAGCAGTGAAAGCTGATGCTAATGCCACGGCTGCTGTTAGACCGTTGGGCAGGAAACACCACTTCCTGTTCTGTTGACTTTCTCATAAGTGTTAGTCCATCTGGAGCTCCAGCATTTGTTGCTGCAGTGGGACAGACAATGTCAATAACAGCCAAAATTTAAACATCTCTCTTACTTTAAATAGACTGAGTAGATTCTGGTTAAAAAAGGAGAGCATTTCCCATTGGTTCAGATTGTGACGTAGCATCTTCATCTTTCTGTCTGCGTGATCAGTTTGGAAATCAGTTGGATGAGATCTCCCTCTGAAGGATGGGCTCATGCTGGTGTGGTTTGCTCTTCCGGGTCAGGTTAGAACTCCCAGAAGTCGTGTGTCACAGGCTCCTCAGCGCTCCCAAGTCAAATAGTAATTGTAGGGCATTTGATGATGTGCTTTCCTGATCACCAGATAAATCTATACAGGTTGAGTAGGGTGATGGATCCATCTTCTCCAGTACTTTCTTCAGATGAGTGATACCCTTGTCTGTTGAACCCCCGAGCAAGTGCTGTCCACAGTCCATGGGTAGCAGCAACACCAAGGCAGAGGTGATGCTCCCTTAACCTTTTACCATGCCTGTTTCTCTCAGCTGACAGTCATGTGAACGCAGGACCTCCCACCAGGGCACAGCAGTCTTTCACAGCTGGCATTCAGGCTTGTGGTTTCTTCACACCAGATGCTGATACAGGAGGCTTGAAAGCCGGAGGTGGTGAGATCTGCCAATAAGCTTGTGCTGGGTGGAGGACACCTTCTTTAGATGCCTCACTCAAAACTTCCCAGTGCTGATGTACTGCCACCGACAACCTGCCCCAGCGCTCTCCTCGGTCAATTGCCAACCTGATCTTTTGTGAGGAGCAGTCGTGGTGAATTAAGCATCACAACATCAGGAGCAAACCGCTGATGCGGAGAGCAAGCAATTGGAACCAAGCCAACCCTTATGCCCGATGGCGCGCCTTTGGTGGTGCGTCCGTGGCATTGTTTAGACCTGACTGCTTCTCATCTTCTCAGCTGCTTGACTGAAGCACAAGTGACAGTAAGGTGAGAGCTCTTCTGTTGGCTGCAGCTCCCTGTTAGCGTGAAATCCTTGTGACACGGCGTATAAAGTGGTAAATGATCGTTAACATCTGACTTGAATTAGAGCACTGACTCTACAGCGGAGTGAATTTCAGCAGGAACTTGGGCATCTGCTTACAAATTTAACCCCAGTGCGTTTGTAAGCACAAAGAGGGACTGTTTCTGCAAAAGCATCCTCTGGCTGCTTTGTTCTTCCTTTCCTCCTTGGGCTGAGAAGTTGTGGAAGACTAAATAGAGCAGGGGTCAGTGTTTGGGTAACACCTAAAATTACTGGGATCCCTTGGAAACTCATTTGAGATATGTCATAATAAAATAGAGAATGACATCACCCTCTGCTTGTATACCAGAGCAATATTTTGCTTTTAGTAACGTGCTGAAATGGCTCTACAAGAACAGGATTCTTTACTAAATATCACTTAATAATCATAGCTGCTGTTGATTTTGCCTTTTAAGACTCTAGAAAAATTTATGTGCAAGCAGACATTTCAGTCAGTGAGAATGAAAACTGCACATACGTGTTTTCAGCTCATAGTTTCTACTCGTGTTTTAATCTCCTTTTGGAGTTCAGTATTAATCTTTCAAAACACACATGGTACTAATCAAAATATTATTATTCTGAAGAATTTTTTGCTTCAAATACCCACCAGAAGACATATGTTTTTAGAGGCGGTGTTAGAGCTTTATAAATACAGACCAAACAACTTCTAGCTGGGCTGGTTTTGCTAATTGTCTGTATAGTTGACTAAGGAACCTTGTGGATGTTAATTGATACTGGGCAGAGCAGCTTCCTTAGGTTGTGGTTGGTATAGATTTATTCTCCGGTTCTGGATTTGAAGTAAAAGGGAGGGAAACCCCGAGGAGAGACGTGAAATGCAAACACCTGTGAGGTGCTGGAAGAGCTGCTGCTCAGGTTGATCTAGGAAGGACATTACTGGGGTGTGGAAAAAGGAAAGCAGGAGAATTAAAAAAAAAAAAAATATGCTTTTTGTCTTGTTTTGTCTTGCCTTTGATTTGAAAACTGGTTTTCAGGCTCTTTGGTCAGTGGGGCGTGGACCAGTCGCGGAGGAGCTGTGTGGAATTGCTCCTGGTGTATCCTGTTTCCAGAGCTACCACGTCCCACTGAGGGCTGGCCATCTGAGAGACCTTGTGGGTTGTGCATGCCATGATATGGATGCTCCTGCTGCTCCCTTACACAGTCTGGGCTTTCTGGCCAGTGTAAAAGGAGAGGGGATAGGGGCCTTCTTTTGAGGATCTGGATCTGCTAAGAAAGGAAAGGTTTAGGGGTTAATCAACCCCTGTTGTAATTGAGAGGATAAATTTTCTTGTGCGGCAGTATCTGGTACTATGCACACAGATCCCATTGCTGAGAAAGGACTGGTCTTGAGGAAGCTGATGTTGATGCCAGTGGGATTGTGTGTACGTAGATTTCTGTGTAGCACTTCACCATTTCCCCCATGTGCTTTAGCCCTGGAAATGATGTTGTTGGGACGTACATGACGTGATCAAATGCGGAAAGGCTGTTTGGTTTGCTTCCCCTGGACCTTTGGGGTGGGGTTTTTTGAGCAATATTTAAAAAAAAAATCAAACAGAGAACCCAAGATCCTTCCTTAATAGGCTGAAAAACTTCCAGAGTCCTGATTCTTGGCTTCTTTATTTTGGGAAAATCTGCTATTGGATTCTTGGCGCTGTTCAGGAAAAAAAAACGGTGTCTGAAGCCACATTATTTTGCTGCCAGTGGAATTAATCCATGTTCTTCTTGTGGGATCTTCCTCTCAGATAAAAGGACACATCTGCAGCTGCTCTACTTGGGGAGCAGGGTGATGGGACATCAGACATCAGCACCTGGGACAACAAGGTTTTCGCCGGCCCCTCTACATACAAATTTTTACTTTGCATTTCCTTTCTTCCTTTTATCCTCGTTTTGTGCCCCCTTTTCCATTTTGCAGCTGCAGGAGCTTACGCTAGGAAATTGAAGGAGATTGTTCCGTTCGGTTCCTTGCTCCTGGCTGAACTTTTTGCAGATGGGACCTGCCTCCAAGTGAAATTCCCTTGAAATGATAAGCAGGGATTACAAGAGATGACATAGAGCCAAGAGCAGCCTGATCAGGAGCCTCTTCTGCGCGCTCCTGGGTTAGGTCAGGAATGGAGCAGTTGTATGGCCTCTTCTTGGCTTTGGAATGGAGCAGTTGTATGGCCTCTTCTTGGCTTTGTGTCAGCCTTTGGCTGGAGCATCTCCTCCATGCTCTCCCAGACAGGGCACAAATTCAGGGCTCTGGTTTGCTGGGATGAGCAAGCCATGGTGTTATACAACCAGACTGCGTTTGGAAGCATCTTCTGGAGGTTGTCAAGTCCAGCTCCCTGCTCAAAGCAAGTCCAACTAAATAAGGTTGCTCAGGCCCTTGTCCGGTCAAGTGTTGAGGCTCTGCAAAGATGGAAATCCCACAGTCTCTGTGGTGCCCTGTTCCTGTATCTGACCACTCTTCATGGTGAAAGACTTATTTTGTTGTATTTAATTGGAATATCCTTCGTTGCAAGTTCTGTTTGTCGTGTCTTGTCCCCTGCCACTGTATCTCCAAGAAGAGTCTATCTTCTCTATCCCCTGATGCTAGGTAGGGTATAGACTGGCAAGATTTTCCACTGGCCTTCATTTCTTTAGGGTGGACCAACATATTTTTTTCTCAGCGCTTCATTGTGTGCTGTGTCCACCAGCCTCAGGCTGTCTGGATGACTTTGCACAGGGCTCGATCCAGTGTGTCGGTGGGCTTGTACTGGGTACCTGAGAATCAAGACATGTTGACCTAGATGTTCTCTCCAACACATTCACTCCCTGGTCCTGTTTGGAGGTCTTCTCTGCAGTTGGTTTGTTCTTCAAGGTGGCCAGACCTGCTCCTGTATCCTCAGTGGTGTCTCACCAGGGGATTCGTGTCATCACTCTTCAGTGTAGTAGCCTAAGAACTTCCTTTGCTAGAGATACCTTGTGTTGCTTCCAGGACCGCATTGAGCTCTGCACATGCCAGTGTCCTATCGGTGGTTGATGATCATCTTGGCACCAGCTCTTCCCCCTTTACTTTCAGCATCCGAACCCCCAGCTTGCAGTAGAAACTGGTATCTTCAAGGCATTTGATGTTTTGAATTTAAAGTTTCTTAAATTAACCCAAAATGCTTTAGGCAGCTGAACTCCTGGCTCCCTGAGGCAGTCCATCATGCTTCTGAGGGAGTTTAGAAAGGGCTTTCTTGGCTTGAAAATCCAAAAGCCTCCTGCAAACAGCACGTGTGGAGCCAGGTGGGAATTGCCGCTGCTCTCTGTGAATGGAAAAAAAACCCAACAATCCCACCACTTTTTTTCTGAGACCGCTGATGAAATTCTGCACGTGTTGTCCTCAGGGGCCCAACGAAGGAAATGAGAGTCACAAAGTCTGGTGTCCATTCCATCTTGCTTGTGGCCGTTCTCAGGACAGGCCATGCAGGCTGCCATGGAGTTCCACGCTCCACTTTATTTGGTGTTCTTCAGCCTCTGTTCGTTGCCAGTCAGAGCCCTGCCTCTCTGGCTTATCTGGTGAGCCTTGGGGTTGTTCCTGTACAGGTGTATGAAGCCTGACCTATTCATTTGGTGTCAATTCCACTACTGGGTGGCAAAGAGTTAATGTTTTTCTTTGTTAAACACTACGAGAAACATGGAATGAAACAGTTTGTTTATCTCATTTAAATTCCTACCTTAAATTTTAAGGCATGTGCCATTTTTTTCCTACTGGAGTCAGTTGTTTGTAAAACAAAGGAGCCTGTGAGTAGATAGGAGCAGACCAAAAGGTACCTTCTTGTGAGCTGAGCAGAAGATACCATCTTCTCAAAGAGTCAGAGGCTGAAAGTGTTCTGGTTGGGGAGCAGTTCTATGTTTTGTTAGCTGTTCTTAGCTGGGTTGTAAGTAGAAAGATGTCTTGGCTTGGACTGGGGGCAAATTGGAATAAGAAACACATTTTTTAACAAGATTATCACTGTTCTGAGGTTCTGCTTTACTCCAGATTTGGGTGGTTGTCTGTTAAAGTAACTTGAATGTCTCTCTAGGTGTTCTTGCTTTGTATTTGAACAGAAATGCCAATTTTGGATTGCTATGTGCTGTGGCTGTTACAGAATAGAGACTGGGTTGCGCACCCTCAAGGTGAGATGTCACCAGTGCAGGTTTTCATGACTCTTGTCCAAGGTTTGTTGATGTCAGTGAGAGGTTTTGTAGTGTTTTGAGGGGATTTGGGCCCTATTTTAAAGGAGAAGGGGTAGTTCATTAAACCCCTGTGACAGCTGACCCGTACTCAGGCCATTTAACACGGAGAACACTGCTGTACAAATGACATCTCATCCAAACACACGTGTGGGTTTGGG
This sequence comes from Megaceryle maxima, assembly GCA_024605025.1. NCBI lineage: Eukaryota > Metazoa > Chordata > Aves > Coraciiformes > Cerylidae > Megaceryle > Megaceryle maxima. Next base: position 92,985 of record JANHGN010006973.1, on the reverse strand, counting down.
TCACATCTTCTCCCATGTGGTTAGTGGAATGGAAGGCTTCTGGAAGCAGGACCAGGGGCTGTGTGCAAGTTAAACGTGGATCTCTCTGATAATTTGAAACCAGTTCTTTCTGGGAAGCAATGGCTGCATTTTTTTCTGTTGTGGCTTATTTGTGAAATCTTCGTTTCAGATTTGAGCTCAGTCTTAGTTATAACTTTGGTGAAAATTCTTCCCAGAGCTTAACTTAATACGTGGTTTTATTTAATGCTGTGCTAGAGAAAGTATGAATTTTAGTAGCTCCAACTAACTCTCCTCCAGTTGTACAGGATAGTTAAAGTTCCCTTTTAAAAAGCAATAACTTATAAAGCAAATGTTTGTTTGTTTTTCCTGGTATGAAGTTAAACATCTGGTTTTTTTTTCCTGTTATGTGTTTAAGGAAACCACAGCAATACTCTTAGCTGCTCTTTCAGAGTATTTAGTGCTAAATCCAGAAGCCACTGAAGTGCAGTGAAATAAGGAGGTTTTTCTTCACTGCCCACAGGCTACACTTCTCCCATTTTCCTTAACCTAAAACTGAGAATAATCCCACTCACCTCACGGAGGCTGTAATGGTAGGAAACTACATGCCAGAAGTGAGAAGCCGGGTGCTTTACCCAGGTTGGAAATAAGAATGTGGCAACGTTTGCATGCAAGTTAAAATTTGTCTCCCCTTTTGTCTAAAGAGGTTTCTCAGCAGTGTATCTGTAGGGGTTGAAGCTCCAGAGATGTGGGTGCTATCACTAGCTTGCTGGAACTCCTTACTTGGATCCTTTTCATCTCTTTCTCTCTTCCCTTACTTGTTAAATGGCTGTGATGTGTTGATGCCAATGGCTGCGGGGTCCAACAGGGCAAACCTCTGTGTTTTGGGGACATAGGGTGGTGATTATGAGCCCTCCACACAACTTCTGTGTAATACCTTTCACCAGGCGCCAACACGAAAGAGAAAAAGCAATATTGAGAAGTGAGAGGTGGCACTAGATGACCTTTAAAGGTCCCTTCCCACCCAAAATGTTCTATGATTAGCCCAGGCAGTCACAGGAAGCCTGTTTCTGTGGTTATCAGATACTTTTTCATTTCCCCTGCATCTGTATGTGCTGGTTTCTGGTTTAGGCAGGTAAAATCGAGAAACTGCAGAGCTTTAAGGATGCGTTTTGCAGCGTGGGCTCCCGTGAGCTTGCCGACAATCCATCAGCCCCGTGTCTGCTGTTGCACAACCCTTGCTGGGCTCCCTGTTCCACATACGTGTCCCTGGCTACGATGGAGAACACCTGACTCCTTTCTAAAGGAGCTGGGTAGTGCGGGTTAGTTCTTTTTAATGAGATTTCTTTGTTGTGCCTGGCGAGGAGGGATGAGTCTTTCACGTGCTACTCCCTAGAGGGTGCCACACACCTACTTTCTGCAGCACTGGTCCCTCCGGAGCCAGGTGACGTTGCAGTGGGTTTGTGGCAGTGCTGGCAAGTTACAGAACCACAGACTGGTTTGGGTGGGAAGGGACCTTTCAAGGTCATCGAGTCCAACCCCCCTGCAGGGAACAGGGACACCTGCAACCAGAGCAGGTTGCTCAGAGCCCCGGCCAACCTCACCTGGGATGGTGCCAGGGATGGGGCAGTGACCACCTTTCGGGGCAACCTGGGCCAAGCTCTCACCACCCTCAGCATCAGCAATTTCTCCCTTCTCTCCAGTCTAAATCTCCCTCTTTTAGTTTAAACTATCACCCCTTGTCCTGTCCTAACAGCCCCTGCTCAAAAGTCGGTCCCCATCTTTCTGACAGGCCCCTTGAAGTCCTGAAAGGTCTCCAGAAGGACCCCTGGAGCCTTCTCCTCTGCAGGCTGAACCCCCCCCAGCTCTCCCAGCCTGGCCTCCCAGCAGAGGGGTTCCAGTCCTCCCAGCATTGCTGGGGCTCCTCTGGCCCCGCTCCACCAGGTCCTGGTCCCTCCTCTGCTGAGGACACAGCTCCTCAACGTTGCCCTGGTGAAAATGTCACTTTCTGCTGTTTGATGAAGAGAAATTAGGCATCTGAATGATTTAAACCCCTCTCTTATAACTGGACACTGCCAGCTGGTGAGGTTGCCCTGACCGTAGCCTGGTACCATTAAGAACTGTTTGTGTTGGTCAAATAGAGTTTCAGGATGAAAAAGCTGCGCTGACCAGTTCGTGGAGCTGGTGCCCCCTTCCCAGGTTACTGGGAAAGGCCCAGATGCTATTTAAGGCTTTCAGCAACTGGGAGCACATAAGCTGGCTGGGAGATAAGTGTGTGATCACCGTGTATGCTTGAAAGCTTTTTTGCTCTCCCCTCCAAACACAGGATGGAAGCAGTTCAGCCCAGCGCTGCGCAGCCTCTTGTTGGCCTTGATGGGCTGGATGGGAAAGCTTCTCAGTGCACGTTGTGCAAACACATCTTGGCAAGGAGGGTTTGTTTTACAGACAATTTAAAAAAAAAAAACACAACAACAAAAAAGCCCAACCAAACTGGTTTGTGCTGTCTTGAGAGCAGAGCAGGGCAAAGGGTTCTTCTAATGTGCGGCTGTCCTTGCCTGAGGAGAGGGCGGCTGCTCTGTTTGGAAAGTCATCCCCTCGCTGAGGGATCTCCTCCCAGAGCTGCCTTTTCTATCTACCTGTCCAAAGCCCCCTGCTGAAGACTGACACAGCACCAGGGTAGGTCCTGTTTACTCAGATGGCATGAGTTGAAATGGCACAAAGAGAAAGGAAAACTAACGGCATAAAGAAAGCGGTGGGAAGGGAAGGAAATGAAGTCTTAAAGTGGCCTGCTCAAGAGGTATGAAATGGGAGCGTTAGAAAACATCTGGTACCCCCTGCAGAAAGTCTGGCAGCCTGCAGAAACGCAGGAATACTGTGAAAATAAGGAGGTGCCCGGCAGACAAGGGGTTCACTCTCTGCAGCAGACACCATTTGCCTCTGGAGGCCACAGCCGCCCCTTCAGGGAGCTGGCATCTCTTCCACGTGGGAGCTGGGGCTGTGTGACAGACAGCAGTCAGCTTGGGCACCCAGCTGCCCTTGAACTCCGCTTCCTTACTTGTAAGACCTGGCAAGCGTGACCCACTTCTGCTGTCAGCAGCTCTGCTGCTGCACAGCCCCAGCCCTTGGAGTGGCCAAGGACCATGTCACTCACATCCCCTGGGTCAAAGCAACGCTTTTGCCTCTCCAACTGTTTGTTGGGTTTTTTTTCATTATATTTTTGTCACTGAGGTACCTTTACTGGTACCTTTAGCAGTCTCCTTCCCGGCCCGCTCCTGGAAAGCATCGCACACAGCCAGAGCGAGCACGGGCGGCGGTGTGGCTTCCAGGGTGGATATTCCTTAGCACAGCCTCGTTGCCCGAGTCTTCCTAACAGAAGAACTTGCTTGCACAAAGGGATATTTTGCTTCCTAGGGGGTTTTGCTGAATTCAGCTTGTGGATTAAAGTGCTAATTAACACAAAATAGCACTTAGTGCTTCACTGTTAGAGTAACTAAGGCTGTTGATAGCTGGTGTCTATAAGCAGAACGTGTGCTAATGAGCTCCCAGCATTTGGGAAACAAAGCTGCTGATGCTGGGTGTGTGTCCAGGCATCATTAATGGGCCAGGGAGGTTTCCTTTCCAGGGATAGCTCCTGCTGCTGTGAGATTCCCTTAAAGCAGAAGGGGAGTTTTTAGCTCTTGAGTGGTTTCATTTCCCCTGTGCATTTGCTGGTTTTTCAGCTCTTGAGTTATGATCAAAGCCTGGTGGGTGCTTTTATCTGGCTTTGGCTTGTTCACTTGTTTTTGGACTCAGTGTCATTTTTCTTTCCTAAGAGGTGAAATGTCATTCCTACTCATATCTAATAACATCTTAATCCACAAACAATTATAATGAAGCACTTGGGCCACTGTCAGGAAACGGTTTGATCCACAGCCCTCTGACATGGATGGGATTCTTCCCCAAGAGTGCAACAAAGCTTTGGGTCAAACCCCAGGGAGCTGTTCTGTGTGTGTGTGTGTGTGCACAACAGTGCCAGGCTGTGCTATGGAAACCAAATTTGATAAAACCCCTGCCGACTCTCCCAGCTGAGCACTGGTGAGTGAGACGCTGAGGTCCTGGCAGGCAGGAGACGCGTGAGCAGCCCCTGAGGTGGCAGAGCAGTTGCCATAACACCCAGCAGCAGATGTTACCCAGGCCCCTGTTGCTGCTGCTGGAACTGGAGTGGGAACGGCTGCCTCTCAGCTGCTGAGAGCATCTTCTGCATGGGCAAGGGGCCGGTTGTGGCTCTGGAGGAGGCACGGGACTGGCAGACATGTTAAGAAATAGCAGGATCGCCGCGGTGGTGTAGAAATGACCCGGTGGTGCCGCTGTGCTCTGCAATCACGTTGAAGAAGCCAGGCTAATGAAGCGTGGGGTGGTGCTGGTGGGTGGTAGACACATCTCCCCGACTGAGAGGGCCCTGCCTGGCCAGATCTGAAGGGAAGAGCCAGGAAGATGCTCTGGCAGAGCTGTAGGAGGGTCTGCGTGGTGCTGCTGACCCTGTTCCATATACGCCCAAAGCAGCTTGCTCTAGACAAACCAAGGCGAGGAACAACTGCAGTGAGTTTGTCACTTTCAAAGGATTTAGCTTTTCTGCCAAATGCTTTCATTAAGATGATGGTGTCTTGTGCCAGATCGCTGAGCAATTAAACCCTAATCGAGCCCGGAAGGAAGTATTTCCACCGAGTGTTTTTGGTGCAGTTCCTGACTGAGATTCTGAGGAAGGGTATTATTTGCAAAGGTCTCATTAACAGATGTTCTCAAGTTGCTTATGCCCCCCTGGGAATTGATGACAGAAGTCTCCTGGCCTTCGTTAGAAATCAGAGCCTTTCGAGGCAAGGTAAATACGGGTGTGGGTGCACATATAATGAAGTTAAACATATTAGCTTAAAAGCAGCTTCTCTGGAAACCCTGCTGGAAATTCTTAGTTTTCTGAACGTGTAAGAGAAACCCATTTTCCTTGGCTATTTTTAGTGCTGACTTCCTCTTGAGTGCCATTATCCTACACTCTCCCCATTAGCATTCACTGGGTTTCCAGGTCAGTCATGTGGTTGCTGAGCATCCATCCCTGCCCGCTCCTGGGATGACTGGTCAGGCAGGAGCCAGGCAGGCAACTTGTCCCAGCAGCCACCTCTCCCAGCAGACAGAGCGCTGAAAAGCTTTCCTCATACCCTCGTAGGTGGTCTGTTCAGTGGGAGACCCTCTCACCAGAGACCCTTCTTGTGCTGAGTGCCTGATATTAGGTTAGGAACGTGTTCCCCCGTGCGGGAGCAGCCAAGTGCTGTGCTGTGGAGAGGCATGCCGGAGCTCACGCCGCTGTTTCTTAGCAAGCGGTGGATGTTTTGCCTTCAGCTGGGTCAAACCAGACCCATTTCTGGCTGTTTTTTCCCACTTGGTACGTTTACAACTCCAATAAACTTATCATAGAATTATTACGGTTGGAAAGGACCTCTGGGATCATCAAGCCCAACGAACTTCATCCCAACATCTCCCTATCCACTAGCCCACAGCCTCAAGTGCTACATCTTAAACTCCTCCAGGGATGGTGACTCCACCACCTCCCTGGGCATCCTCTCCCATCGCCCAGCTTGTGCTTCAGGAGACTGCAAGAAGCAAAACGATTAGAGCCCATTTCCTTCAGTGAACTTAAACATCTGTCCTTTTTTTCTTTTTTTATTGGTGGCAAAACATCCTAAGGCAAAGTATTTTCAAAACAGCAGTGCTGATAACGAGAGCAAAGGAATTCCCAGCTCTTTGCCATTTGGCCACATGTGACATGTTAAAAATAGGTATTTAAACGGCTCCTGACGGTTATTGGCGGACACCCCGTGTCTGTGTGTGTCGTCTGTGTGTCTGCCCATCTCTGTCTGTGTGTCATCTGCGTGTCTGTGCCTGCCTTTGTGCGCGTGTGTCTGTGTCTGTGTGTCCATCTGTGGCTGTGTGTGCATCTAACGAGCAGCTGGCTCTTTGGAACAAGGAATTTTAATACTTGCAGCTCCCTGCAGCTGGAATCGGAGGAGGCGGCAGCTGGTTGTACAGGAGAGGGAGTGCGTTCGCTCGTGTGAATTCAGAAGCGGGGGGGGGAGGGAGGGAGAGCAAAAGCATCGTAATGTTGCGCGTGTTTCAGTTCCACTGGATCAAATCTTTCCTCTGTCTGCATCCAAGCGATTTGGTTGTGATCAGATGATTCAAGCTCAAGGAAGCGATTGGAGAGCGAGCTGGCTGCAGCTGCACCGTAGGCTGCTTTCAGGGACAAGGAGCCACTGTTTTTCCAACATAGCATAAACATAGAAGTTATTTTGTAGGCTTCAGGATGCAGATATGGGTTGTGCTGCCAGCATTGTTCTGCTCCAGGCCTTTCGTTCTGTGGTACAGAGGAACTGTCCACATATCTGCAGGCGACGACGGCGAGAGGAGTTGTCACACGAAATTCTGCCGCTGGATAGTGATGATGAAATGAGCAGACCCAGGACTCTCATCATAATGGTACGTTACACTTGAATCATCAGAGGCAGGCACGGAACTGTTATTACAGATGTTACGAGCTTGTTTGGTTTTTTTTTTTTACTTTAATTCTGTATTCGTATGAAAGAGCATTGAGAGAGAGGCTGTTTGTCACCATGGGTTAGTTTGCTGATACATTTGCTGTCTCTGCTGCCAGATGGAGCTGAAACGTACTTTATAGGTGAAGCTGTGAGCTGCACACAATCTCTCTACAAAGTAAACGTTCTGTTCTTTAATTGCTGGTGGGTTTTGTCACCCTTTGCACGACCAGCAGCGCTGGAGCCCGTGGTTATGTTTCATTTCAGGCGTGGAATTCCAAACAGCCAGCAGCTTAGGAAATTTTACTACGTCTGCTCATCAGACAAACAAAAACAAGCCTAAAAGCCAAGCAAAACAAAACCCCTGGATGCAAATCCCCTTTCACCCAGGATGCAGTTGGAATTTATATCAACTTAGATGCAAATAAAGTCCCATGTATCTCTGCTGGGAAGTGTTTGCAGCAGTAGAATGTTTGCTGGATCACTGCTTTCCGGTTCAACCAGTAAAGGGTGGGGGGGGCTTGAAAGGTGCTCAGCTCTCAAGGCTCCTTTACTTTCTGAGTTCAACTGGATTGCTTTTAGTTTGTTTGGGGGATATAATAAGCACTGTTCCTTAGGAATAAGTGACGGTTGCTCCTCACTATCAACTGCCGTTGCAGAGCGAGGGATATGCTTCATTACTGCTCCTCCTGCACGGCAAGGGTTTCCAGAATGCTTCGGGTTTGAGGTGGCAAAGATTTGGTACCGGGTGGCTCTCACTTGATAAGAACATCACCAAGATGTTGCAGATAGTATTTTTCCCAGTTTGTCAGGGTGCTCACGTCTGCCATTTGAGTGGTAGAGGTTGGGGTTTATTTTATATAAAGTCCATTGCGGTGAAGCCCAGAGTGCATCCCCCACCCCGGTCCCCCCCCGCCTTTGGTTTGGTTGTAAGCGGGTGATGGCACAATTGGAGGATTTACTGGATGTCGTGAGACCTCACAGTGGGTTGAACAGAGAGAGGTGTGTGGTGCAGTCATGGCAACTCTCGTAGATGTGCCCCAGTCCAAGCCGTGCTGAGGTCTTTGCCCAGTGGGTGGGAGAGGCTGATGGTCGTACGGAGAGAGGGGATGGATTTTGTTGCTGTGAAACTGATATTTAAGATTCTTTTGCTTTAAAATCCAGTATCTATAATGCAAACTCCTTTTTTATGTTTCCTTCTCTTTCTCTCCTTAATGGTTAAATAAATTACCTCAACAGCATTTAAACAAATAACTCTCTCCTTCCCAGTAGTAATTTCAAGCACAGTGAAGTGAGAAGGGTCTGGAAGAAGTTGCAGCATGTCCAGGATCATCTGTGCAACTCGCTTCAGTCCTTGGTAGAAAAGAGTAGTCTTGGGTGTCGTGGTAGCAAACACTGTGCCAACCTCCCCATACCCAGATGCAGTTACCAGCAGCATGAGTTGCAGTAGATCCTGGGAGTGTGAGGCTCAGAGAGCTACAGCCAAGGTCCCTGGGCTCTCAGAGAAGTGAGGCTTTGCTGCAGCTTGGAGGGAGCTGTGGAAAAGTGTCCAGCATCTGTCCCGCAGAGCTGGGCTACCCAGAGGAGAATCGCACTGCTCACACCGTCACCTCCTGCTGCTGCTGGCTGAGGGCTTCCAGGGGTCCCCTCCTGGGCCCAGTGCTGCTTCAGAGCATTGCTGCAGCAGGAACAGATGCTGCTCTTCCCACCAGAATTCATCTCACATGAAAGAGCAGCATGATAGAGAGGGCTGGAGGCTGCTGGACCTCCATAAAAACATACATTATGGTCCTAACAGATGACGTTTTTTCCCCTCGGTCTGTTGAAGATCACTGAAGTTTATGTCTGGGTTATGCAGCGCAGGCAGCTCTGTAGACAAGCAAGAGTGTTGTTTGATTCACAGTGTCGTTGTGCAGATGCCGGGAGCTGAACTGATCCCAACAGGATTACTGAGTTTTCACATCTGAGGGCAGTGAGTAATTGGGGTGCCCAAAGAAGAGAGGTGAGGAAATCCCAAAATGCAGAGGATCTGAAACACACTGGCCGGCCTGGCTGCGACTGACAGAGGCTGTGGGCTCCTGTCAGCTGAAGAGCTGGCATTTTATGTTTTCATGCCTTCAGATGCACTGGTCCTCCTCCCTGCTGCTGGTGTGCCACTGGCTATGTGCTCCCTGCTGAGGGCATCGGTATTTGGTATTGATTTCGGGACACAAACTACGCCTGCTTTTCAAATGGCAGTTTGAAGTCCTTGGGCTCTGCTTCACGTCCTTAAAATTTGCCTGTCCTGTGTGAAAGCAAAAAGTAAAATCTCAGTGTTGCCTCAGTACAGAAGGCAATACTGCAGCAGGGAGAACAGCAGCCTACCCTAAAATACCTCCAGTAACTGTACAGCTCTGGAGGTGTGCCCCCTTTTCCTTCATTAATCCCTGAAGAGGAACATCCTCATGTGATATTCCTCCAGGAATTGTGGCGTTGCCAGTGACTCTCCAAGCAGGAGCTGCTGTGAGTGCGCTCCACCAGAAAGGAATGGTAGCACAGCCTCCAGCTATTGCTCGACAGCCGCCTGCTCATCACCGTATGAAACCTTCGGGCATCGCAGCGGGGATTTCTAGCAGCCTAGACCCTGTGGCAAGTGTAGAGTGATGTCTTTATTCACAGATGAGGCTTTTCCTCTTTGGTTCGTTCATTTAGAAATCTGATTTTATCCTTGGTTGAGACAGATTAGTAGTCACTTTTAGATCTTGGCTGGATCCACAGAGCAGGGAGTAATGTCAGAAAGGCAAACAGGAAATTCTGTGTCAGTGACTGTTGTGTGTCATCATCTCTTGGGCGCAGTGCTGGGAGTTGCCAGAGACATGTAAAATAAGCATCCGAACACCTCTTAACTAGGTGTACAAGTTGACTCCGTTGAGGCGTTGAGTTGACTGCATTTCATAAACCATCTCGTCGTTTTCTGTGCCTTTAAGTGTATGTCTGTGAGAGCTGGTGTTGAAAACCCCAGCCATGAGGTGGTGATGTTGGAGATCTTAGAAGCCTGTGTGGAGTGAATGCAAAGGGCTGTACGTGCTGTTTCTGCAATAAAAAGGAAAAGAGGAAGATGCCCGAAGGAAGAAAATTTAGTATGTGGGGTTATGCGGCACTGTTTGGCGTTTGAAGTGGCGGCACTGACGTTTAGGGTGATGCTTTGCATTTGTTACTTGTGACTTGGAAACAAGTTGAGCTTTATCTAGTAGGTCACACTTTGGGTTTGCTGTTTTGGTTGTTTTGTTTTTTTTTTTTTTCATGTGATTTGTTATGAGCTGTGGCAGCTGAGATTTGTGTGGAAGATAAGAGCAAAGCCTGATATTTGAGGCTATCGCCCTCCTCTCCGCACCCCTCCCTTGGTAATCAGCTACACAAAAATACAGTCAAATGTTTTGCATTTGGACTAAAATGCTGTAACCTCAACAGAGACGTGAGCTTGGACCCAGCAGCAGCAAGGTGACAGCCCTGCTTTCATTATTCAGTTTTTAAATCTCTGAAAACAGGCAGCTTGCAGGGATTTTATCTGCTCTTCCCAGTTGCAGAAGTAATAGAATTTCCCCCATGGCACAGCTGCAGGATGGCTGCTTGGTATGGAAATGGAATTTTCATCTTCTAAAAGCAGTGGAAACAAACAAAAAAAAGCCTAACTCTGAGAATTTTTCCTTGCCTAATACTATAATTTACCTCCAGAATTGTGTTCCCTCAAGTTTTGCTGCACGATCTGCGTTAAGTTTCTAGTCTAAATCATTCAGTGTGCTCGTTTCCGTGTTTGTACGCATATACCTCTTGAAAACGTGTGCCCTCTGCACACCAAGTGCTATCAGTAGATGGCAACTCTGAGTATTTTGAGGTCTCCAACTCATGACTTGTGAGTTTTATTGGTGGGAATGTGCCCGTGTGTGACCAAGTGGGGCTGAGTTGCAGCGCCTTTTAGAGTTCAGCCCTGGGAAGAGAAGGATGTTCTCTCTCTTCCTGCAGCCTCTCAGAGGAGGGATTCTCTTTGGAAAACCAGATGAGCCAGGGCTCTGAAGTTCAAAAGAAATATTCAAAACATTCCCATCTTTCAGCTCAAGTAAGAAGCTTCAGTGTACAGTGCATTTTTAAGCAACAATAAACACATGTAGCTTTTATTTGACCTTACTCAACTTCTGCCTCAGCACTTGACCCCAGTAGGAACAGAAACAGGCTTATCTTTGAATAAATGAATAATATTAAGAGTGTAAAGAGGAAGAGTAGTAAGTGATGCACAAAGTGCTTGCACAAGCTCAGGCAGCAGCTATGGAATCTGTTAACCAAATTCTTGTGGCAGTTTGCGAAGAGCGTGGACTCAAAACGATGAAGTGGTGAAAACATCCTCCTCCACAAGAGGAATTGATTTCATCTATATTTTTTTATTATTATTATTAATATTTTTTTTACATTTACTTTTGAAAGAGAAGCAAGCTACTTCTTTAAGCAAACTATTGGTATAAAGCTTGGAGCAGATGATTCTCCCACCCAACCTGGTCCCCTGTGATTTGTAAGCATCACAAAGCTGAGAGAGTAGGGCAGGAGTCCAGGGGCACAGAAAAGTCTCCCTAAGTAGGAGTCCTTGGAGTGCTTTGGGAAGGCTTTGTGGGTTTGTGGATTTGACAAAAATCTCTCTCTATAGATGCGTCTTTTCAAAGTGCTTCTTGGGAGAGAAGAAAACTGGCCTGTAGAAAGGCAAAGTAACTTGGTTGAAGCCAAGAAGGCAAAGAGAGAAAAACGAATGCAAAAAAGCTCAACAACCCAAACCCCAATAAACCACTTCAGGTTTTTCAGGCTCTGGCCATCTGCAGCCCCACCGCTCTGCGTAATTAACACATTTGTAACCAAATTTATGCACACACGCACTCCTTTTGTCGTAGCTTTGTCTGCGGTGTATTCTCCGCAGTTCTGCTTGGCTCCAGATCTGATGAGCTGTAGCAAATCCCAGCTTTCCATGGTTCCCTTGGTCATTTTGCTCTTTGAACCTTCCTTCGTGCTTGGTTTGATGTTTTGGTGTTTCGTTTGTTAGGTTGGGGTGGGTTTTTTTGTCCGAGCGTTCCAATCCTACAGAGGAAGGTAGGAGGGTTGAGAAAAAAAACCCTGGTGATCTCACTGGTCTGGGACTTCGGAACTGGGTGAGCTGTGGTTGTAGAAACCTTAAGCTGCCCTTGTGGTGTGATGCCCTCAAACACCAGATCAGACACGAGTGAGGATCTTGCACTTGACATTTGTCTGCTTCCCTGTGTTTATTACAATATTAAATGCTTGAATAAATTATATGGTAAAGATAAAATCTGGGTAATAAAAAAGAGGTGAACATATATTTAAATGCTAAGTGCTGGGCATAGGATAAACCATCTAAAATAACCGCAATACAGTCTTTGAAGTTCTGGAGACTTCTAGGAAACACTTTGAAATGGCTTTCTTGTTCGGAATGCAGAATCTGGTAGAGGTAGGTTGGTTTGGGCTGTCGGTGGACAGTGTAGTGTTGGACAGAAAAAGGACACGTTTAGGTGAGTAGATGTGTATGTCCTTATAAATACATAGTATATATAAGAAAGCTGGGGAGGGACTTTTTAGGCTGTCAGGTAGTGGTAGGACTAGAGGGAATGGATCAAACTAGAGGTGAGTAGATTGAGATTAGACATTAGGAAGAAGTTCTTCCCCATGAGGGTGGGGAGACACTGAACAGGTTGCCGAGAGAGGTGGTGGAAGCCCCATCCCTGGCAGTTTTTAAGGCCAAGCTGGATGGGGCTCTGAGCAACCTGCTCTAGTGGGAGGTGTCCCTGCCTGTGGCAGGGGGGTTGGAACTGGATGATCTTGAAGGTCCCTTCCAACCCTGACAATTCTATGAGTCTGTGTATGTGTTTGTGACCAGTAGCCCCTAGGTCTGTTTTCAGAGACGTTCTCTAGGTTTTAGGTGCACCTTGGGCTGCACAAATAGTTCCATACTCATAATTCAGTACAAATGGTTTGGCCTTTTGTCTCCTACCGTGAGGGTTTGGTAGTGGGACTGCTGCTGACACTGGAGTGTCCAGGCTGGGTGGGTAGGTTATGCCGCAGAAGGGGACTGGAGCCATGATCCTTCCTGCTACCACACCTTGGCCAAGAAGCGATGTTGTCCCATACTGCTCAAGCTCCGCTGCAGGAGCATGTCCCTGTGAGCTCACAGGAAGTGGGTTGGGGCAACATGGGCCATGCGTAGGAGCCAAAGGATGCAGAAATCCACCTGCCCTGCTTTTCGTGTGTTCCCGGCACGTCTCGGCTGTTGGCACAGCACAGCTGGAGCGAGAGTCTCGGGCTGGCTGGTGGCAGCTCTGCTTGCCCTCTTAATGGGTGTCCTCTTCATCCTTGGCCCAGGCTCTGGTCGACTGGTTCCCTTCTGCCGAGTAGGGTGAGCTGCAGCTGGTTCAAGAGGCTTATGAAGGAGTAGGAAATTAAACCCATGCTTTCAGAAAATCAGTACCAGTGCTCAGCCCTTCCTTTCACTGATGTTCACCCGTTGCTGGCTGCAATGCTGAGAGCCGGGCTGGGCTGTATTTTTCGTGCTGTTGTAGGTGCAGAGCCCTCCAGGCAGTGCCGAGCTGGATTTAAACACCTCTAGCTGCGTCCAGGGCCTGCTTCAGCCCTTTGGCTGCAAATGTGGGGATATTGATTTAGCTTGGAATCAACTGTGCCCTGTCGGGGGGACAGTGAGCAGGGAAGGGAATGCCAAGGAGCCGGAGCCCAGCGAGAGCACCAGCCAGCCCTGAGTACTGCCAAGGAGCAAGCTGCCAGGAGGGAGAGGCACAGGGAGAGGGAGACCTGCCGAGGCCCAAGCAGTGAAGGGAGAGCTCCGCTATGAGAAAGAGAAGCCAAGTGGAAAACGCCGTTTCTTCTCAGCTGAAATTCATTAGGCACGCTGCTGCCGAGCTTGGGGAAGGTTTCATTCTGGAGGGCAAGCCACCGCTGCTCCGTGGTGATACATTGAGATAGCCTGATACTGCTTTTTCCTTCCTCCGTGTTCTTATCAAAAGCTTTGGGTTTTTCCTTTGCAGTTGGTTTAGTTCTTCCTACCGACGTTAGTCCCGCCTCCCTCACCCTTCTTCCGCCCCGGCCTTCCCAAAGCAGAAAGCCATCTTCTGCTTCTGCTTCAGGCTAGACTCGATCCATTCCCCTCCTGTGGACAGATCATGACAAAGCTGACCGTGGTATTTCTCACTACCACGAGGTTTCTTCTCCACATCGGTAATCTTAACACACTTGGTCTAACTGCAGTTGCAATGAATCAGAATTTCAGTTTGGCGCATTTCAGACAAAAGCCTCATGCAATCTCATTGCTGGTGAGAGATGAAGAGATGTACCTCTGAGCCTTTATCTCCACGCTCCGTACTCTTCCATCTAGCAGAACCATTTGGATTTAATCCTTGTGGAAAATGTTTGGTGCTCCACAGCCTCGCCAGCAGCCTTTGGCCAGCAAACAGGGGTAACACAGCACAGTGCAACCGGAGTCGTTTCGCTTAAGAGCAGCTGCTGAAACCATCCCACCATCAGCCACGGCAGGAGAAATCAAGCAGTGGCTGCTCTGGGTGCATCTGCTGCGTGGTGGAAAACCCGTCGTGGTCAGCGGGGGTGAGCTCAGCTTTGCTGTGCATCCCGAGGGGGCTGCCACCTGATTTCTAACAACTCTTGAGAGCTTCTGACTTCCTGGTTATGTTTCCTGAATCGTACGAGCTTTTGACGAAAGGCAGCACCGCATCCTGACGGTTTGATGACTGCAGCCAACCTGTGAGTGAATACAGGTCAGTGCCAGGCTGTGATACCTCCTGTAGCTTAAGAGGAGCTGGACAAACACAGGCAAAGGGTTTCACTGTTCCCTAAACCAAAGCAAGGTTGGTCAAAGCAAAACACAGGGTTTCATTTCTAAGGCACAGCAGCAGTTCAGGGGATTTGAGCCTGTCAGTTAGTGCTGGCTGGCAGCTCTGCTCTTGGGAGTAAGACAAGAGCTGAGTTCTCTGCCAAAGTACTCAAGCAACTCAGCTCTTGGTCACTGCAGTGCTGCTCTTTCAGGAATACAGACACAGGTACAGCTGGAGCTGAGGAAGATGGAGGAAGATAGAATGTCTAGGAAATAATGATCAGTTCCTGGTCCTTTAGCTTTTGAGTCCCTTCCTTGGCTGATGAATCCGTCCAGCCTGCATTAGTGATTGGAGCAAGGAATGCCACGGTGGAGAAAGAAATGGGATTCGGCACCAAAAAGCAGGTCACGTGAATACTTCGGGTTGTTTTGGGTGGCAGGGGTTTGACGTCATCTCGGGCACTACTCCAGGTCTAGTCCAGCTGAAGCTGGCTCAAGCCACAGACCACGGTCTCCTACGCTGAGGTGTGGTGGCTCTACATGTGTGCACACATTCCCAGGCAGAATACTCAATTCCTTCATTGTTTTGGGGCTCAATTATTACAGTTCTGCTAGGACTCCAGGAACTCTGAAAAAAAAAAAAAAAGTACTTTTTTCACCCTGTTAATGGATTGTCTCTTCAGAACAAAATGTTACATTCTGTCTAAACAGCAGGAATTTGTGTGCAATATCTTACTGCTACGACTGCAGTCTGTAAGTAATTATTGCCAATTTGTGGTTAGCTTAAAACAGAATAGATTCTCTGTGTGTGGTTTTCGGTGAAAAAATAGCCATTGTAATGTTTGTCAGGCTTCTTTCTGCCTCGGGGATCCCTCTGAATACAGTGTGTGGACCCAGTTGAATTGAACACTTCTTGCCTTTGGTGTTTGTTTTTCCTTGCTTCTCATCTGTCAACTGCTGTGCTCATTTTCTCTTCTTTAGTGTCGATATTTGCTTGAAGATGAGACGGCCAGAATTGGTTCTCGGTTGTACATGTGCAAATCCAGCAGAGCAAGACTTTGACTTCACCCAGTAAAATGGATGGGAAGTGTAATTCTGTGCTGCTTGCACAGCTTCTCTCTCTCTCAAAAATAACCAAAAAAGCCACCATGAAGCTGGAGTGGCAAAGGTGTGTGTGTGGCCTCGCTGGAGCAGTTGGTGGTTAGCTTTCAGACTAGGGTGGTGGGACCTGACCATCATGTCACCCATCGCTCTTAAATGACTTTGGTGTTTCAGTAAGGGTTTGGTGTTACCTTGGTGTTTTCCACAGGTTGTGACTGAGGTGCTAAAATTAGCTCTTGCAGAAGGTAAGCCTTAGCAGCAGAGAGATTAGTCACTGAAACAGATCCCTAGAACCAGATGTTCCACTGGCCTTCTTGAGATTTTCCCTCCATTAGTAAATGATATGCAGTCATGCCCTGCAGCTATCTCTAGAGGCCATCTGATCTGGTGGGATTACAAAGGAGTTACAGGTTCTCGGGAGCTTGGAACCGAGCCTATTTTTTCCTTACTTTTGAGGCTTGATCTGCTCTTTTCAGTGCCTTAGCTCTTTCCCATTCTCCCACGTGCTTGAGGAGCCTTTTCTCATCTCCCTAGAGCTCCCTGGAAAAAGGAACCAGGCAGAGAGCATCCAGCTGCCTGTTTGGTTCCTCCACCTGCCAGCTGGCGCTTGTGCCTGGATTTGCGTATTCAGACCATGACTCTCCTTTGGCTTCTGCAATGCTTGAGTTCCTCCGGCTATTGACCACCGTTAGCTCTTTGGCTTGAAGCAAAGGAGGAGGTGCAGTGATCTAAGCAGTGAGCTGAGAGCTCGTTTGTTGCCAGGAATGTCCAGTTTCTTTGGCCTTACAACCTGACGGTTGGCTCTCCTTTTATCTTTTAACTGGCCTGTTACCCAAGAAGCCGAGTCCCTCGTGGGCTGCCTGCTCCCAGGTGGTGGAGAGATGAATGTGAGCAGCAGATGTGTGGAAGATACAGGGCGAGTAATCCCAGCCTGGAGTCTGGTACCTCCAGTAGGAAACATTGACTGTTGCTGTGTGGACTTGGAGTGAATGCATTTTCCAGTATTTAGGATAAACGCTGTATTTTGCTGTTTATGATGGAACCACCATCCAGCTGACCTTTGTGGCACCTGATTTTGTTTCTGCTGACCAGGCAGCAAAGACACCAGTTGGGAAAGGACTCGTGATGGGGGTCTTTGTGCATCCGTGACCTGCTTTTGTTCAGAAACCCTCCAACCAAGCAGCTCTGCCAGAGACCACGCTCATTCCTCAAACGCCCCTCTAAATACAAAATCCTTTAGCAGAGCACAGTGGAAGCATAGAGAAAACTCATCAACATCGTTTAGACTGAAGAACTGTTTGGAAATAACATAAAAGTTGACTAACATGAGCTTAATTCTGGTTTTTATAGGAAAGATAAAAGTGAATCCAAGCCTGGAATGATACCAATATTTTTTTGCCTCGCTTCTCTGAATCGGATTGAAACTGTAAATACCAGTTAACAAAATGTAGCTCCAAAATATTTTTACTCTATAAAAAAGCCAGTCCTTGAAGAATGCACCAAAAAGGACCTGCCCAAATGAAATGTTTTAGAGACGAGTTGACATAAGAATTTGTACCAGCTCCCATGGATAACTTTCTTTGCACGGTATTTTTAAGCTGCTAAAAGCTTTTGCACATCCTAAGTGTGTGCCAGTTTTCCTTTTTTAAGCAAAATCAAAGGGGATTTTAAGTTGCACGAGCCTGCAAAAAGAATTGGTGGCTGAGCATCGCTTTTTGTAAAATGCAGTCAAAAGTCAACTGTATTTCTTGGAAATATTTTCACAAAAGGATTGGCTCCTTGAGCCAGAGGTTGTCTGCAGTGTGTCAGGCAGAACAAGGAGCTGAGTGAGGAGGAACTGCAGCAAACTCGGCTTTATTTCCCATCTACATCCTCTTCTGGCACTTGCTTGTGCCTGGCTGGTGTGTGTGTGTTTGGAGGAAATCAGAAGTTAACCTCTTAGCTTCTGACTTCCTGACCAATTCTTTTGTATCCAGCTCAAGTGTTGCTTAAGAGAAATAAGGGTCAGGATGTTCCAGCTATTTCAACAGTAAGAGGGAATTTTCAGGGCTTTCCAGAATTTCCAAAGTCGAAACAAAACAAAACCCAAACAAAAAACAAACAAACAAACAAAACCCAAAAATAAAAAGGAAGAAGAAAAGGAAAAAAAAAAAAGGAAAAAAAACCCCACAAACTAGAGTTTCCAAATTTTAACAGATAAACGTGACTTCCAGGTTAAAAAAAAACCCTCTTGGTGCAGAGTCAGGTTGTCAGTGACCAGCCCAGGCTTTGGTTATCGGCCAAGAGAGAAGGTGCAAGGGCTCATCTTTGTATGTTGGGTGCAAAGAGCAAGACATGGGAGTGGGGAGAAGCACAAGAGCAGGAATACTGGGTTAGACTCATCCCATCGGAGAACATCATCCGGAGTTGCAAAGGAAGAGGAATTACTATGATTCAGCTCTCCTTGCAGAGGCTGGGACCTGGAAGCTCAAAGTAGCTTTGCTGTGTTAAGAATGACGTCGTTCTGCTCCTGCTTTCCAGCTCAAAGAGAAATGGGGAATAAATTTTGCTCTTTGATCTGTCCTTGAAGAGCAGAATTCCACAGCAGCTTCTTGGGAGGGCTTTAATACTGCAGATAATTCCAAACAGACTTCCTGGAATTGGGAAATAACACAAGTGATGCTGAAGGTTGAGCATTTGTTAGGAGTCTCAAGTAGGCTTAGCAGGTTTTAAGTAAGAAATTAAGAACAGTGACTGGAAAGGTGAAACGATTCTCGGGGTGTACAGCAAATTGTATCAGAGTGAGAAATCCCCCTCCGGGTGTTGGCATTAGACAATTCCATTCTGCTTCCCCTGTTCCCACAGATCAGCATGAGAGGGGAATGTCAAAAGGATGCAAGTCACCCTCCTCTATTCCCCACACCAGCCTTAACTAATGCAAATCTCACCTGCAGGGCTTTATGTTTCACTCCTTTTTTTTTTTTTTTTTTTGCTAAAATAAGATAATAATCTTGCTTATCTGCTTTTGAAATCAGTGTGCTTTTTCTCTCTTCCAAAATGTCATTTTTTAGCTTTCAATTTTAGGATCCAGATGCTGAATTATTATTGTTTAGTCTGGAGAAGAGGAGGCTGAGAGGAGACCTCCTTGCTCTCTACAACTCCCTGAAGGGAGGCTGTAGAGAGGTGGGTGTTGGTCTCTTCTCCCAGGTAACTGGTGAAAGGATGAGAGGAAATGGGAGACAGTTTAGTGGTCATGATAACATTCAGTAGGTGGTTGGACTTGATGATCTTGAAGGTCATTTCCAACCTTAATAATGATTCTGTGATACCCAGTTACTTTCTTAATTGCTGGAGATAGCCAGAGACACTGGAAGAGAGTATGCAGGAGGTTGTGACATTGAATATATGTTACAAGTGTGGGACATCAAAGACAGTACTGGTCACACAGTCAGCTTGCACGCGCCTGGAGGGGAGCTTGGACTTGGGAGAAAAACAATGAAGAACTCAGAGTATTTCCTATCCATATTCTGGCGTTGTGAATGCTGATTTGTGACCTTGTGTAAATAAGCAGGTTGCCTGACCTCTTTTTGCTTCAGTTACTCGAGCTGGGAAATTGGGTGGAAATGTGGATTCTCTTTATAACCCAGATGTCGTCTGATCGTAGCTTTTCTTGGTAAAGAAAAAGAAAACAGATCGTTTCTGCAACATAGCGTAGACACGAACAGCAAGCAGTAGAATTACATTCAGAAAATCATGCAGCAGAAGCTGAAATCATGGCAGCATCTACATGTCTGGAGGTAGTAAATTATTTAATTGCATTTTATGGCCCTTCATCACTGTGTGTTTTGTTATAGGGCACTGATTCCAGTCTGGAATCAGCTGGAATCCAGCTGCTGGAATGATGCTGCTGTTGTGTCTGTGTTGTTGTGGGGTTAGCTGGTAGAAGTGTGACTGTGACTGTGGCAAGCTGTGACTGACTGTGGCACGGTGTGTGCACGTGGAGACATGTTCCCCGGCTGTTGACTGGGAGGGATGGGAGGCTTCTGGCTCCCCTGAGCCTGCTTCCCAAATGGGAGAGCAGCAGGATGTTTAAGGAGCTGCAAAACCAGCAAAGGGATAGTAAGTGGCTTTTTGGAGTGTGGACACGATCAGCAAACTCGAGGCTGTTTTGAGGTGATGAAGTCTGTGTGCTTTGGGGGCCCTTGAGCGTTGGGTGTGAGATCAGGCTGGGAGCTGTGGAAATGCCCTCCCCAAGACCCTCTCCTCAACCCCCCCTTGGGGTTACCTGGAGTCCCAGAGGAATATGATCAGCTCTGGCAGAGACTGGCCAGGGCAGCTTAGGGCTGGGGCTGAGCTTCTGACACCCAAAAGGGTGGTGAGAGCCTGGCCCAGGTTGCCCCGAGAGGTGGTCGCTGCCCCACCCCTGGCACCATCCCAGGTGGGGTTGGCCAGGGCTCTGAGCACCCTGCTCGAATTGCAGATGTCCCTGCTCCCTGCAGGGGGGTTGGACTCGATGACCTTGAAAGGTCCATTCCCACCCAAACCAGCCTGGGATTCTCTATTTGAGAATAGAGTTGTTGTGTATGTGTATGTGTATGTGTATGTGTTGAGTATACCAGCAAGGTCTCTAAATGTTGAGACTTTGGCATCCTACGTGAATTCCAGCAGAGACATAATGCACCACTGCTGCAGCTTCTTCCAGCAGCGTTCTGTAGACAGACAGGGCGGTGATTTCAGTATTTCCTACACAGCAACTCAAATGCTCACCCTGTTTTGGAGTGTCTCTTTTGTTAGCTGAAGACACCCTCTTTAGGAACAGAGTTTTCAGATCTTGATGAGGCTGCTAGTAAAGCAATAGTGCAATTCATTTTCCAGTGATTGCCTGACATGGTGTTGCCATGGATCAGTTTGTTCCAGCAGTACATTTGTACATATTGCTGTACGTCACCAATTCAGACTGAAGGCAATGAAGTGTGCCACTGAATAGATCTAAGAGGGAAATAAGTTGGACAGAAGCTGTAGAAGAAATCGAGGAAGGAGAATACCGAAGTTCATAATGAACTCCTGACCCCTCTCAGAAATGGGAGTGCTGTGGCTCTGGAGCAAAGAGAGCACGTGGCTGTTCTGGAGCAGGAGCAGAGATACCAAATGTCATTATTTTTCCTATTTAGATCTTAATAAGTTTCTTCAAAATGCTGGGAACAGATGCAAATGTCCAGCAGAGCAGAGGGCAATTAAACACTCAATTGACTACTTTACATGTTGTATTATTTTTTGACTTATTTTGCCCGTAGAAATGGGATATAGCAGTGCACAAACATAAACCAAGGCTTGGGGGTTTCCCGTGACCAAATAACTACCTCTGTGCTTGGGATAACTTGAGGTGTGGATAATTCTTACCTTATACATAATAGTTCTGAATTTAAAAGAGCCCAGGAGCTTTCTTTGTATTAACATAAATAATTTTACAATCAGATTTCCTGATATCTTTAATCAAAGAGATAAAGAAGTCTTTGAGGAAAAACGAGGACATCTTTTAATCACACTGATGCTAATGAAGTTGGCTTTGTACTTTAGCCTCGGGACAAAGTGTTATTAGACATTTGGCTGCTGATGTTATTCCCCGTTACAAGCGTGATGGGATTTGCCTTCAGAACAGCTCTAAGAAAGTGGAATCTTGCAGTGGTTTGGTTTTAGTTCTCTGTGTGAATGCTGTAGCTTATTTGTTAATTTGTTGCTTCAACCTTTTCATTGCTTGGTGCTGAGAAAGTAGAATGTTCAGTGTTTTCAGCATCGAGCCTGAAAAACAGGCTGTCAGAGGTACGGAAGTAAATGACGTCTAGTAATCATAGGAATGGCAATCCTTTGGACAAAGATACTCATTGGGTAAAGTGGATATGGGCCGGCTGGAAACTTGAACCAGAGTTCATCTTTTGTATTATATTTGAGTGATACAAGTTCATTGGAGTTTGAGGAAGCAGCAGTGACCCCATACCTCAGTGGAGGGGCACCCTGGAAGGGGCTCCACGGAACTGCTGGGAGTGGGAATCTGGGAAAGAGCCTTTCCCAGGAGAGGGGGGACGGGGCTCAGCTCGCTCTGTTACAGAAAGGAGGCGAAGGAGCCTAGGAGAGGAACTGGTACTTACTTCAAATTAAGTAGATCTGATGCATCCAGTATTAAATTTAACTTCTGGCAAGGACCCCTTGTCTTGGCACTATGTGATGTGAGAGGCACTCGGTGCTTTGGGAGAAAACGGGGGTGATGCTACTAAGGGGGGTTAGCGCTGCGGTGCTTGATCAGTAGCCACTTGAAACTTCTGCAGACCTTGGCAAAGAGCTTTGGTTGTCTTCTCTGGTTTCTGGTGCCAGGCATTGATGCTTTTCACCACCACGCAGGAGTACAGTCAAATCTGTCTTGGGCACAGCAGGCTTGTAACAGTTTAAAGGAGGTGATCTTCTCAAAGGTGATCTTATCATCTAAATGATGAAGATAATGATGAGCCGGGGGGTTGGGGGTTAATTCCTGGAGTTGCACCACGTTTTAACTGTAGAAGGTCAAAGCGAACTCATTGGACTGATGCGTCATTCTGTGGTGCTGGGGTCAGACACGCTGGGCTTGGTGTGGCTGCTCTCCTGGCATGGAAGTCCTGCACGTGAAGCAGTCATGTGGAAATTCTGCAGAGGTTTCTTACTTAGGATCAAATGTTGCTAACATTGAAAAATGTGTGAAAAAGCTTGTAGAACTTAGAACTATTTGCTGGGAAGAAAAAAGGAAAAAATGGGACTCGGGGTCAAGTTGCAGGTCTCAGAATACTTAAGTGAAACCTGTTGTGAGAAAGATGCTTATCACCCAATTTGCAAAAATAATACAGACTGAGAAAGCAGCAAAGCTTGCCCATTTCTCTTTTCACACTGATGTTAAGTAAAAATGAAAAACTTAATGCGTGCCACATAGAGACCGTGCGCCCAGGGGACTGCAGCCTGGTAGGATGGACCCCACCTGGAACAAAGGAGAAGCAGAGGGTCTGTTGGTCTGTTTGTGTGTACGGGCACTGAGAGGGGTTGTTTGGGTATCAAAGACCTTTGTGCCCCACCAGCCTTCCGACAGCCGAGCTTTGGGCGAGTCTCCTCTACCTTAATTAAGAACAGTTCAATTGCACGTGTCACTGCTGCCAGGTTCTGAGGCACTGAGTGGGGGGCTCCTAACCTGCTGAGGAGCTGCACTGGTTGCCCCTACCTGGAGCATCCAGGGGAGAAGCTCTGTCTGGCAGCTTCACTCTCAGCCGAGGCGGAAGCAGGGTTGAAGCGAGCGGTGATTTTTCTTGGTTGGCAAGTGACAAGCTCTTCCAAACCCCATTTTTTACAAGCCAAAATGTATTTTGGATATTAGCCTATAAATTTCTTTCTTTTCCCCTCTTTCTAACTCCCTGCAGCTTTAGGGATTTGCAGGGTGCTTCCTCTTGCTGATGTCTCATGTCCCTTTGAAAGGGGAACTGTTACCTTGGTCCAAAAGCAGAGAGGAGCAGGGAGGGCCCTGGCAGCAGAACCCATTGCGTGCTGTGTGATGGGAGCCTGCTACCCAGGGGTTGCAGGAGGTGGTTGTTCTGAGAACACCTATTTTTCTTTTTTTAGCTTGCAGACGTACACGTGCCTGAAGTAAGAGTGCAGCTGGTTTGGCTTTTAACTTGGGGAGGGTGGTGAGGAGAAAGGATGTAATGGGTTTTGAGACAAAGCTAGGTGTTCAGTTGCAAGCGTTTTTTCCACAACTTCCTATTTTGATTTGCATTAGGGGCGGGCCTGGGTGTCTTTATGGTTTACTGAGACACTCTGGCCTTAATAGCTGAATATTATTCACAGGAAGAAATGAGTTATTGCTGGTTTTCTTCTTCTTTCTGTTCAGTTACTGTGGATACAGCATGTAAGTTCTAGACGTACTTCCCCTTGAACAGTATATGCGGCTTCCAGTTGTTGCACGGAAGCTGCTGAAGGAAAGAGGTTAAAGGAGCACGGGTTTTACAGAGAGATTTGTTGGCTGCTTGAATTCCTAAGGATACAATGAGCTTCCGTGGGAGATTCAGGAGGGAGCCCAGCGAACTGCGGAGGAAGAGAAAGACCATTAGGCGAGTGAATCGAGGGGAAATTCACAGATTAAGCTGCGTGAGTATGCACCCCTTCTTCCTCCTCTTCCACGACCTCGCTGAGAAGTTACGGGCCAACCACTCGCTGAGAGCAGGATCTATTCCTTGGTGTGTCTGTAGGATTGGCTGAGTCTCGTCAGTCCGTGTGCTGAGGTACTGAACGCGGGAGGACGGTGGCTGAAGTCTGAGGCTGAAGGACGGGGAGTTGAGGAGCTTGGACAGCTCGCATGGCTTAGGGAAGCTGTTGTACAGCATCACGGCGTCAATCAGACATATGTACCAACAGCAGCTCAGTGTGATAGTGTCTCTGCTGCCCGGTAACACCTGCTTGGCAGGTCCATGCAAATCTCTCATGCTTCTTCTGGAGTAGAAGGATACTCTGTGCTGCTTCAGATCTCACCGTCCGCTTTGGGTGACTCGTGCCTCTCAAGGCCAGGAGGGAGAAAGTCACCATCCTCCTGCTGTGCAGGGAGTGAGTGGAGGAGGCTCTGGAGCCCTTGGCAGAAAGCAGGAGTGAGGTTCTGCTCTGCCAGGTCTATGGCAGCTTTGCCAGTGATGTTTTGGGGCTGGGGTTGTGGCCATGGGCAGCTCACCCGTTTAACTGAGCTCCTCCCAAGCTGTCCTGACCGAAGTGGAGACTGCAGGAGAGTGCAGTTACAGCTCTTGGAGCCTTCTGCTGAGAAGCCTTAGGCAGGGACTGCTTGTCAGGGCATTCTCTTAGCTCGAGAGGCTGCTTTAGATGTCAAACATTTAATGGCTTTGGCAAGAACGATTTGGAGGCAATGGATCCTTTTCTTCATGGCAAGGGCTGCTTGATTTTCTTCTGTAGTTTTGCATATTCAGTATTCTTGTTGGTGTGTTGGTGCTGGAGGCTCTTTCTGCGTGTCTGGTGCAACAGAGACTCGTCGAGAATGCACTGGAGAAGATTTTTCTCATTAACTTTTTTAAGTAGGAAGGAAAACAGCTTTGCAGTCATAACACTTGGCCACAGATTAAGGTGGTCTGTGGTTCCTCTAGTCGAGTGATTGGGTTTTGCCTTGTGCCCAGCTGCCATTTAGGGTAGGTGCTTTCTATGGAAATGAACCTTGTTGAGAAGGCCACTTTCCAGTCTAATTCTTGCTGCCCTGAGCTATTGGTATGAAGTCAAAGATGCTCAATTTCAGCTTCATGGTGGTGCTGCTGAAAGCATCTAACCCTGGCAGTTCCCAAGACTTTGGCAGGAGGTGGGCACTGCTGCTGGACTCATCCTCTCCAGTCCTGGGTACGAGGGATTTTTGTCATTTTTAGCACTCGCCAGAAGTGTCTGAAGCCTTGTAGGAAAGTATGGCTGGAAATAAAGCCAAGCCCAAATAATAGCAATAAATCAAGGGCCTGCCTGCAAATAAAGGGGAGTATTATTTGCTCATTTTTGCCTGTATCTTGAGATAACAAGAAGCTGAGTCTGTTCGGTGGAGTGGTGCCAAAAAAACCTTTACATTGTTGTAATTTCCAAAAGTCAATAAAACCTCAGGCTTAATGTGCTGGTGACCGTGTGCCCCTGGCCTTAAAACCAGAAACAGGTAACGGGCCTTTTTGCTGCAAGGGTCCCACCATTCTTCCCACTCAGCGTCTGGCTGGGCAGAGACTTTGCCCAGCTTTGCAGCAGTAGCCGCTTCTTCTGATCTCTGTTCTCTCCTGACAGAAGATAGACTGAGATGGGGTCACTGTGTCACGTTACTCTGCAAGCATGTTTCTCAGTACTCTGTTTAGCCCTTAGGAAATGCAGGCACACTTGGCTTTACTTTTGTGGCTCGAGACCTCTGGCTTTTAACCCAATATTTCATAATTGGAGCATGTTAAATCTTTGGCCTGCGGGTGCATTTTGCTATCAAGCAGGAGCCAATCTCTCCTTTATCCATCAATCCCCCCCACCATTTCTGTGATTCCAAAGTGGTAGAAGCTCCCCCTGCAGCTGGGAAGGCTTTTGTGTGGGACCACCTTACTCAAAGAGTGCATTTCTTTACATACTGCATTTAGACCTGGCTTTTCTCTAGATGGACTTGCATCATTTGCTAGAAACTCTTTTTTTGTTGTTGTTTTTTTTCATTGTGTTTTTGTGAGACTAACAATGATCTGATTAATCGATTGTAGGCTGTTGATTGAGCTCAGCGTGGTGGAGCAGATTTTTGCTCTCATTTATGTTCTCGGGATGTAAATAATCACTGGAGATTCGACTGGGGGGGTGGCCGGTGCCAAGGAAATGATTGTCATTCTAACGTCATTGTGAGAGCTGAGTTTATAATGGTCATGTAGAGATGATGCTCTTTTCTACAGATAAAGCTTCTGTGGAAATACTTACAATTATTTACTGAGAAAACACAACACGAGTAACATCTATAACTCATCATGAGATCAGTAACCATAATGTAGGTTGAAAAGGGGAGATATTCACTGAGTAAAATGAAGCGGAACAGCAGACGTGAGATTTTCCCTACGGGACCCTCAAGAAATCAAATGGTATTTTTGCAAAGTTTATTTAGAGCTAATGCAGACATTTTTGTCCATTGATTTTTTTTTTTTTTTTTTTTTTTGCTTCAGGGGCCCTCTGAAGTGGTTAAGCCCCTTTCAAAAAAGCTGTTTGCTCAGTCTGCAGGTCTAGGAGTTTGAACGGCCGAATTTTAGTGTTTAAGTGGAAACGGGCAGCGTCGTTTCCTTATGAGCTGCGTTGCAACTTCATCCTCAGACTTACAACACAATCAAAGTCATCAGCATCAGAGCAGGATCTAATGAGCAGACATTAGAGTTTTCCCCTTGGTTCAAAAAAAAAAAAAAAGGCTCTTTTATACTCTAAAAATAAGGTCTCCTAAAAATAAACTTTTTTTTTTTTTTTCCAAGCAAATAATTTTTTTTTTTTTTTAAAGACAAGTCTGTGCTCTGCCCGGTGTTCTGTAAAATGTGCCCCTGTTTTGGCTGGTGAGCGGGGAGCACCTGGCAGCCCCAGTATCTGAAGATGCTGTAGGTGTCAGGGCTGGGTTTGTACCTTTGCCATGAGGGTCATCCGAGTGCCACTTAAGGGCAAAAAAATAGGAGGGTTTGTGTTTTTGTTTTGGTTTTTTTTACTGTAGATTTTCCTTAGGCTGCAATGATTCTCTAAACACAGTCAGGTTATATCTGTGTGTGTGTGTGTGTGTGTGTGT
>JANHGN010006973.1:38553-66064 GCA_024605025.1 Megaceryle maxima | reverse complement strand
TGTAGATTTTCCTTAGGCTGCAATGATTCTCTAAACACAGTCAGGTTATATCTGTGTGTGTGTGTGTGTGTGTGTGTTTGTGTACACAGACTCGGGAGTGGTGTTGACATAAACTCTGTCCTGGAAGTTTAAAAGCTTTGGTGAAATCCATGCATTTTGTAAATGTTCCTGTTTCGTGGCAGTGAATCTGCCGCCTGAGACCTCGCTAGAAAAAGTGAACCTGAAGCAGAGAATGTTTGCAGAACTAGACCCACTCCAGCATCCCCTCTGTGGTGCCCAGGGCAGAACAATTCACTTCTCCTTCCCCAGGGTGAAGTAATCACTGATGAGGCCAGTAGCTGGGTGGCACATTCTCCCCACTCCCCACCGCTCCATCCCTTCTTCCCAGTCCCCTTCCAGCACATCCTGGCTGCTCGGATGA
This sequence comes from Megaceryle maxima, assembly GCA_024605025.1. Taxonomy (NCBI): domain Eukaryota; kingdom Metazoa; phylum Chordata; class Aves; order Coraciiformes; family Cerylidae; genus Megaceryle; species Megaceryle maxima. The sequence continues at coordinate 65,643 of JANHGN010006973.1, read as the reverse complement.
AGATGAGTGAATCTCATCTTTGGTTTTTGCTTGCTGGCTTTCAGAACAGATTCAGTGTGCTAGCTTGTAAGAAAAACCTTTTCTGCTATAACTGCAGAGGGGTTTTCTGGCCAAGGTCAGGTAAGGGGAATGAAGCAAGTGGCTGAGTGTTGCCAGCTTAGAGACCTGTGTAAATTAAACTTAAAAAAACAAACCTTAAGACACTTTACAAGACCTTCTTGTTTTTCCCCTGAAGTGACCTGTGGGCAAATATTTAGTCTAGGTTTCAGAAGTACTCACAAATTAGGAGCTGTCTTTTTTGACATTTTGAAAAGTCAAGACACGAAAGTTAACTTAAAGACTTTGCAGTTTCTTCAGAGGTCTTGTTGCCGGTGGCACGGTACTACTGATTTTAGTCCTTTTCTGTCTAAATGAAATTCATTTCTCTCCTTCCTGAAAAGGGTTTCCAGCTACTGCGTAAACAAAGGTTACAAGTAAGTTGTTTTCTTGCTACCTTGAATATTTTTGCACACTGTATCGGTAGTTTAATGTCTAGAATGACAAGTGCTGGTCACTGAAGGTGCCAACGCATACGTGCCCAAGCCTCTACCTTCCCCGTTCAGAAAGCAATGCACGTGGTATAATTGTGGTGGAGAAACAGAATTCAGGAAACACTTATGACTAAGTGGAACGTACCCCCTCGGATGTCCCACCACCACGGGGGCTTTGCTGAACCACCAGCCCTGTGGGGCTTCCAAGTTTTGACCGTAAGCGAAAGAGTTTTACAAGTCCTGCTGCATTCAAAATTCATAACGAGAGCAATGACAGATTCATCTTGAGAAATAAAAGGTAGTAGAAAGAGTAGGTCACTCCCAGCTGGCTGAGAACAGGTCTCTGTGGTTTGAGCTGTTGTAACCCTGGTCGCTTGTTGGTCAGCTTGCTGGAGACATTACGTGTCCACGTGCCCCTGAAGGCTGTGGTGGCTGCAGCTGGGCCAGCACTTAAAATGAGAGTGATCTGAGTTTAGTCATCCAGATGAGAGGGGTTTCAATTTTTCAAATATTTTCCACGCTGAATTCTTTCACAGTAACTTTTCAAGCTGGAAAATACATCAAGTAGACCTTTCTAGATTTTGATCCACAAACCAACGGTCATTTCCAACGTAAGCGATGAGGATTCACCCTGTCCTAGCTGTACTTGTACAGAGTAAGCCTCATTTAGCCAAGAAAATCCCTTATTGGTGTCAGTTGGGATTTTCTTTGAATAAAGAGGCTTTAATGCAAGAAAATGACTTTACACCTCCTTTATTCCCAGCAGGATCCTCCACAGATTTCACTGCCTCAGCACTGCTTAAGCTGATAGGTACCGTCACATCTGGGGAGCTCATCCCTGAATCACTAGGAATTTGAGGGTTTGAAGCTTTTTTGCAATTCTTTTTCCATTTTCTCTGTACCAGCATCTTGTGGGAACTGGCAAGATCCCCTGCATGAAATTTATTGGCACGTCAGCTTCGCCGCCGAGGCTGAGGAGCATATCGGTTGTGCTGTGCAACTCTGAAAGACCAGCTGGATCCTTTCCAGCTGTGATTCTCCAAGGTTTACTGAAAGAAGTGATAAATTAAACGTTTTGGACCTGGCAAGTGAGGGTATTTTAGGGTGGGAGGGGGGAGTTGTCAGGAAGTTCTCTTTTTACCGCTAATTTTAATGGATTTATTGACTGTGGATCACATACTGAGCAAAATGTCACCTCTGCAACGTGGCCAGAGAGGTTGTTGATTGCAAAGGGATGCATACCTGGCTGGCAAGACCTCAAATAAAAGGAGCGACCATCTGCCTGCAGGTTCTGGCTGCACTTCTCCATCCTTTCCCCAAATACTGTATTGTCCGCATGTCCAAAGACGGGCTTGAATTCGTCCTTTGCATTACACCTCCTCCAAAAGTCACAGAGTTCCAACTGTTATTTAGCTTCAGTTTGGACAGGCTGGGCAAAGAAATGTTTCATTTAAATCTGCCCACCCTCGTGGAATAAAATAAACGACGTATTTTAACCATATTTTAAAACAATTAATAAATAATCTGAAGTCATGTATTATACCAGAGACAGTATTGAAGGAAAGAAAGAATGAGAAGTGTGAGAAGCACTTCACATTGATGTCATCCTAGAAAGGAATTTAATTTGCTGTCGTGAGTTTTAGCAGGATTGGGCTGGGTTAATAGTATCATTGAGAAGTCTCTAAAAAATGAAGGAAAGTGATGCTGTTATTTCAGTAAGTGGCCCTTTCTCCTATAAGTTTGCCCATTTCAGTATTTTTGACAAGCCACAGCTTGACTGAAATAGAAATTCAGAGTCCTCCTTGCTCTTGCCCCATCTGGCCATCACAATTCTTCTGACTCTTCCCATGAACATGCAGTGGATCCTTCTGTCATGAAGATATTTTAGTCCAGGTAACTAAAGTCCATCAGCTTAAATTCTTTCTGTTTAGCTCTTTCATATTTTTTTCCTGGCGTGAGGAAGAGAAGAGATTAAATTAAACATCTGCATTAAATTCAATAAATTATAGATACTCGGGGTTTGGTGGCTGGGGATAACACGTCATTGAAGCGTTAGAAAATCATTGCATTTGGTCTGGTTTATTTTTAGAACGGGGAAGTGCCTGGGATGATTACCCAGGGACTATTGGTCCCAGTTACATCATCTCCTCCTTCAGTGAGTGTTCACACCATTACAGCTTTGGGAGGATGATATATAAGTCCTTTTATGTTCTAATGATGAAGAGAAGGTGGGTTCTAGCACCAGTGCACAATGTCTGTGCAGCTGGAGGCAAGCCAGGTACCATATCTGTTTCTGTTAACTCATTTTTGTGGGTATTTTTGGTCACTACCGCTGGGAAAGATGGTGCTTTTGTACCCAGAGCAGAAGGTGATGGTGATGAAGCTGTATGTCAATGGTAGAATCTGGGCTTTTCCACCCACATGAAATTTAAGTGGTGATTATCCCTCTGTGGTGTTGGCTCATGAACGATCTCTTCACCAGTCAAAAAGAGTCTGAGAAGTTGGCTGAAGAGCACAGAGGAGAACACAACCCTGCCAGGGTGTGAAGTTGCAGTCCTGCCGTGCTTGTTGTGGCAGGTGAGGAGTCGGAGATGCCTTTTTACTAGATGTATTCCCAGCCCTTTCAGTACAACTACATGTAATTCATTACTCACTCGAGAGAGAGAACATCAAAAACATTGTAAAAATCCAAGCCAGCATAATTTGATCTTGGCAACGAAGCACTGGGTTGGGCTGCTTCCAAAGTGGACAGACGAGTTAAATTGAGAAGAGGCAGCGCTATGGTTATTAAAATAGTTTGAAATCAACCCCACTCATTTACAGACCTCTGCAAGCTCTCATGAGGAGACCGATTCGCTCATCCCAACACTGCTGCTTCTGCCTGACCATGAGGAGAGACCAGAGCAGTCTTTCCGCACCTTCTGGAGATGAGCTGCTCACCAAACCAGCTGCTGCTCCTGTTACAAGCACGATTCATAAAATCACAGAATGGTAGGGGTTGGAAGGGACCTCTGGAGACCATCGAGTCCAACCCCCCTGACAGAGCAGGGTCACCCAGGGCAGCCCACACAGGAACAGATCCAGGCGGGTTTGGAAAGTCTTCAGAGCAGGAGACTCCACAACATCTCTGGGCAGCCTGTTCCAGGCTCTGTCACCCTCACAGTGAAGAAGATCCTCCTCATGTTGAGGTGGAACCTTCTATGCTCAAGTTTATATCCCTTGTTCCTTCTCCTATTGCTGGGTGCTACAGAAAAGAGATTGGCCCCTTCCGTTTGAAGGAAGGCCCACCCTTCAGATATTTTTAGACATGAATGAGATCCCCTCTCACTCTTCTCCTCGCAAGACTAAACAGCCCCAGTCCCCTCAGTCTTTCTTCACAGGGGAGATGCTCAAGGGAAGATTCCAGGCATTACCCTGCTAAGCTTTGGCAGATCCAAAGTGCTGGCTCTACAGAGGGTACAGTTGGTGTCCACGTGGCATGGTGCTCAGGTTTGGAAGAACAGGCAGAATTAAGAGAGTGGCATCTTCTTTATAATCCCATCCTGCTTCGTGCTGGCAGGGAACGAAGGACATTTCTCTCTGCAGCTGGTCTACTGACCAGGGTGGGCTGTTCTTGCATCTCTGATGCTGGGAGCTGGCCTAGTTCGGGATCACATTTTACACGGCTTTTTGCTGCAATGCCACAGGAGGAAGGATGGCATTTCTCACTTCATCAACAGGAGAACATCACCATAAATAATGAAGTGCTTCACCAAAAGCTTTTGCTGTAATTTTGATAACATCTCCTGATGTTTCTTTACATTTTGGATGCGTAAACGTTGTTGTAAAGCTTCTCTGCCCACTCCTGACAAAATGTTTCTATCAGATCAGCCCCAAGAGCAAGAGAATTAGTGCTGGGAGCAGCGATGCTTGTAGACTCCCTGTGCTTCTCGGTTGCAGGGGGTTCTCAAGTTGCATTCTTGTCTGATGTAAAGGCCCTTGTAGCCGTTGAGGAGAAGTTTACCCCTGGAGTGTTTTGAACGGATCTCAGGAGCGGCTGTCTGAGCGCTGCCAGGTTCTGAAGAGAATAGAGAGGCCAGTGTGACATAGCTTACCCGACCTCCACCAGCATCTCAACATCTGTGTGACACTCATTTTGAGAGAGATGTAGCAGTGCTCACACCAACCTCACAGGGATTCCCAGGGGGAAGAAGGAAAACCTCTTTGTCCTGCCATCCCTGGCCAAAAGGGTGGTTTCCATTGGTAGAGAACCTGCAATATCCACCATTTTTATGGGAATTCCCCTGTATTTCAAGAAAAGTTCCAAGATTTGTGGGATTCCCCAGCTCGCTCTTAGTCTATGACTTCAGCAGGAAGGTGGCTACTTACGTCACGAGCTGACTTTATGGACTTTTGTACAAGATTTCTAAAGCCAGCATTCATGACGTTTCCAAGTTGCATCTGGTTCTTGAAGAGTGGACCTTTTTGGTTTCAGTGGCACCTCCGACTTACTGCAAGTCGAGATTGTTGCAAAACCATTAGCCAAAGAGTGTCTGCCCCAGGAAGGGGGAGGATTTCTCTGTAGTCAATGTTACAAACCTTCTGCAGAAAATATCTGTGCTTCGGTGAAACCACTACAGAGGCAAAGCCCGCATGAAGCGCTCCTACCTCCTGAGGGTTGGTCCCTGTATTTTTTCACTTAAGAGTTTTCTTGTAAGTGGTTGCTATCAGGTTTCCTACTGAAGGTACCAGTTACACCTGTAGAGGTTTGCTTTCCACTAAACTTGGATGGAATGAACTTTGTTCAAACCTGGGCATCGTTCCCAACACGACTGGTGCAGCAGGCATGGTACACGTGCTGTGCACTGGTGGTTCCTCTTCATGTCTTAGCTCCTTGGAACTTAGGTCTGTCTAGGAATATTTAATAAGTGGATACAATGGTAGGTGTCTGAAACTTAGGGCTAAAGGATACAGTGGTGACTCAACAGAACTTGAAAGGACACAAGAGTGAACTGTGCGTGGTGAGATGCTTGGATGAGTCTGTTGTGTTCCTGTGGGGAACTGCTGTTGGGAAACAGCAGACTGAAATCTCACAAAGAAACAGGGCCGCTACTCAACCTCAGGCTTTCTTGGGCAGAACTCAAGTAATATTCATGAACCACTTTTCTTGGGATAGAGATTTAAGAAAAGTTCTGTTTATTCCTGTTATGTGTTGGGTTTGTCTTTGTTTTTTTACAAGCCTTTAGTGCCTCGGCATCAGTAGATAGTGCTTTTGCCATGCAAATGGTAAATACTAATGATTTTTACAAGTTTATTAGCTCCTAAGCTGGCAAATGGGACTAAGTGCTAATAGACTGAGAAGACAGTTAATAGACTCAACTGTTGGAGGAACAGCTCCAACTTTTTTAATTGCGTCTCCATCCTTGGAAGTTTTCAACTCATCTGGACAAGTTGCTGAGCAGCCTGACAGAACTCTCCCTGTTACCAGACGGAGAGGGACTGCTACAACTGGCCCAACTTCCACTGTTCTCGCATGAGCTCAGCTGCACCAAGCTGGGAAGAATGGAGAGGGGGAAGAAGTTACTCCTCCCTCGCTGTAAAAAAGGAAAAATGCAGCAGATCTGAGTTTATGAAGGGGGCAGGAAAGCAAATTTGAGTATAGAGGGATTACCTGATATTTATTTATTTATTTATTTATTATTTTTTTGATTTTTTTTTTTTTTATTTCCATAGCAGGAAAAACCCAAACTCTTGGAGCCTTTGGATTATGAAGCTGTTATCACAGAGATCGAAAAAAATATCGGGGATAACCAGTTTAAGGATCTGATATTGTTCCCCAACGATGACTTTTCGGTAAGTACCAGCCAAGTATATGTTATTCTTTCTCTTAGGCTCATCTAATCATTTATTTATTTGATCTTCATTGCTAAAGGGAGAGCCAGAAGTTGCCTAAGGGCTCTCTTAAGATTTTCTTAATTTGCGTGTCATGCCTTACTTCCCTCCCACCAAACTCACTCTGTTTTTCTCTCTGACGTTTGTATATGAGTGAATTTACTGTTCAGGATCAGGTAATACTTGAAGTCCTGCTTCAGTCTACTTTGGGAACTCGGAAAAATTGTTATTCCATGACATACAGTTGCCTGTTTGCTCAACGGGATGGTATTTTAGCCAGTGCTGCAATCTCTCCCTACTGTTATAGTCTAATCACACTTCTGTAACATAAATCCAGTCTTTCTGATCCTGTTCTGTTTAATGTATTTGGCCACTGGAATCAGGCAGCCCATGATTCCCAGCCTTCTGCTCGAAGTCTGACCTTTCAGACAGCATTTGTCACATATTTCCAAGCTGTGCCATTGCTGGCATTAAATTGCACAAAAAAAAAAAAAAAAAAAAAAAAAAAGAGATCAATCCAGACTCGATTTCTGTTTGATTTTGGGGTTTGTCTTAAACTCTTCTCCAGTGGGGCTTGAGATCTGGCATCCTGAGTGATGGGGGCTGTGGAGTGAGGCATCCCATGGTGGGACACTGCCAGGCAGTGGGTACTGCCACTCCTCATGGCTTGTCCTGGCAAGCTGTGGGGAAAGGGAGAACTGGCAGTGGATGGGCCATCTCAGGGAGGCCAGGGCTACCTGCCAGGCCGGTGTGCGGCCGGGCCACTCAGCTGGCAGAGCACCTGCGTCTTCCAGCACCTTCTTCACAATCAACCTGTCTCTGTAGAAGATGTAGCTTGTGATGAGCAGGCGTTCTCTAGTGGAAACACGTTTCAATTCATGACCAATTGGAGCTGCCATGTGAGGCCACTTCCCATCAGCTCCTGGCACTGCTGCTGTCCTGGGGGGCCGGCTTAATCCAATCCACGGCTTTGTTTGACTAAATGGCTCTATTTCCTTGGTGGCATTAACTGAGTTAATGCACTCGTGGGATTGAGAGACATCTAAACAGAATAGATTTCCTCATCATGGTTAATTCCTTTATCCATTTTGCACATTTGTGAATATATGAAATTGAAATTTAGCATTCTAAAGCTGACTAGACATAGTGTGTGCTGTCAGGAGGCCCTTGAGCCCTCTGATTTAGAGTAACCGGGCTCAAGTCATCAGAGCAGACCCTCTCGGCAAAAGAAGAATCTCATCCCGCTGCTCAAGACCTCTGCCTGTCAAACCATATTTTTATATCCTTGTTTTCATGTCATTCTGAGCGGTTGCTGCCTGGCTTTGAGTAGTTACTTCTATTTAGTTACCTCTGTGTTATGCTTTGCAACTGTTCTCTGCAATTATTTAAATGAAAAAAAGAAGAAGAAAAAGATGGAGAGAGCTGAGAGAGGCACTTGCGTAGTAGAGAAGAGCAGAGGCAGTGAGAGGTGCGGTCTGAGTCCTTGCAGTAAACCTGCTTCTTTCCTCTGTTGCCTTCAGCTGAAGCCAACTGTGGTCACGAGAGCCAGTGCCTCCAGGCAGGGCTGCAGAGCTTTCCTAGCAGAGGGGTTGTTCAGCTGCAGAGCATCTATTCATAGCCCTGCTCCTTCCTGCTGAAATATCACCTGGGCAGCCCAGTGAAAGTCTGGGGCAGCCATTTGAGTAGAAAAAGATCCATGTCTGTCTGGAGTAGCAGGAGCTCCGGCTGGCACTGAGTGTTATTTAATGTGATAATGCCCCGGGAAATGGTGGATGCTCCTGTTTACCTCCTAATCATTACAGTTGCCTCAGACTTTGTGGCTCGGTGCTGATGCAGCCGCAGTCTGGGCCTGGGTATTGGCACAAGCTATGGGAAAAAGTCTTTGCAGAGAGAAACCCCATTGAAAGAATTAGCTGAGGTAGCGAGCATAAGAGAAAATTCTGCTTTTACTAATGATTTCCCATTTCTGGATCTATAGTGTGCACCCTGTGCATCAGACATGGCTCGATTTTCCTCACAGCTGCTGTACTGCTGGGACTTTTCATCTAAGAGTTGCTTTCTCTATTTCAATGCAAGAACAGTTACTCTCACAGGACTTTTGCTGCTCATTTCCAACGTCTTAGGAGAAGTCTGTGGAAGGGTAAAGAATTCTTGGTATCAGTCTTGACCCTCCCAGTGCCTTGCTTGCTAACTCTCCTCCTGCTTGCCCGAAGTCCGGTCTCCCTTTGACAGAAAGCCTGGCAGCTCAGCTGCATTTTTTACCTGCTCCTGCATCCCAAATGGCCCTTCTGTTGCTGTGCTCTGAAACAATGGCCAGGGGAAATTTCTGTGGCCCCGCAGCGACTGTGTGGAGGAAGGATCTGCAGAGCTTCACTGGAGCTCCCTGTCACGTGGGTATGACCTTGCACTCTGCTTCTTGGTGGTAGTAAGTGGAAGCTGCTGGGCTTCCTGTTGTGCTCATAACCCCTGGCAGTCTATTTTCAGACCTCTCCAGGATCTCAAGTCTTGCGTAGAGTCAAGTGGCAGCAGACTTAGCACCCTTTGCTTGTGTGGAGGTTTAGTAACTAAATATATGTTAACAATATGTTGGTAAATATATGTTGTCATATATAAGGTAGCTGAAGTACTCAGTGAGGTACTTCAGTCTGATAGGGTGTAAAAGGGTGAAGGTCTCTGGGTGGTGAAAATTTGCTCCTCCTTCTCTCTCCACATAGTATTTTTCTCAATCTCTGTTTGAAAAGTGGAACTCGGGCTAATAGTATAGAGCTGATTGTATAGATAGGGTTGAATGTCTGATTTGCACCTGCAACAGAAATTATAATTCATTGCTGAAATGCAGGGCAGGTGTAGGATGACAAAGCTCTCCTGTGTAACACAAAACTTAGTGAAGCTCAGTCCCATGTGTGCTCCTAGCTCTTCTGGGCTCCTGAAAGCCCACCCAGGTGCCACCAGCAATTGTAGAGGCCTTAGAAAAGGGGCTGGATCGTGCAGTGCTGACACTCTCCATCACTCCAGTTACTCCATGACTCTTTCCAGGCTTCGTTTTTTGAGCTCTGAACAAGGAAGGGGCAAAATCTCCCTGGTTTTCAGATGTGCAGGAATGACAGTTGTTCTTTTGGATGCAGAAGTTCACAGCAGAACCAGATGCATCCTTAAGGGGAGAGGGCAAGAGTAGGCAATGATGCTGCCTCTTCATGTGAAGCAGAGCACGGGGCAGCTCTAAGCACAGGACTTGGAACCTCCTTGGACATAACCCTGTAAACCCCACTGTTATTTCTAACAAGAGTTACAGCGGTGAGATCACAGGTTATTTTCAATAGCACATGACTTGTCTCCCACGTTGCCATGTGATAGGCAGTATCTGCTCATCCTTAGAGGAGCAGAAATTGGGTCCATTCTTCTCGTGACGAGTGGGATGTGGGTGCCCTTGACGGTCCAGGAAAGAGGAGCAGGAAAGCGAGAGGTACCCAGCCTCAGCAGGATGCTCTCCAGTCATTAAAATCGAGGTTGCTAATGCCACCAGCAAAGCCAACACCATGTGGACCAGGCACAACGTCTCACACCAGCCATGTGGTCGGTGGTGTTGGGGCAAAACCCTTCCTTGAAAGGTGCTCGGTGCTGCCTTTCCTTGCGCTTTGCCCCTCCTCGGTGTGGGCTGTGCTGGGCCAGCAGCCCGTTGGGAGCCCCGTACGGTGACAGCATTTGCACAGCAAAGCTGCACCTTCTGCTTTTTCATTTGAAGGACTAACTCCTTACAGTAGTGTTAAATAAACCTGTTTTCTTAGATGAAAACGGGGCTGAGCAGCTTTTCTGTAGAGGTTGAATTTGCACATGAACACAGGAACATCTCTGCCCATGTGTGGTTAGCTCTCTTAGAAGGAAGGGCTGCCTTTTCAGGAAGTAAATATCATAATTTCTGATGCATCCGTCTGAAGATTTAACCACTGGTAACATGCTCAGACTAGAAGCCATTAGAAGAGATTTGGGGTGAAAAAACATTTGAAATGGCTAATGGAGCTTGAACTCTGTTTTCAAACCCTAAACTCACCCCGTCAGTGAGAAGTAGACACAGTCTGAAAACGTTACTCCTAATCAGTCGTGAATAAGGAGCAGTATTAACCCCGGAAAGTGGATGAAGTGAGAGACGGAGCTTAATTAAATTGCACCTTATAATTCATCAAACGCCTGGGGCCATTGGTTTAGGCAAATGAGACGGCCTGGCAGAATGCCAGAAGTCCTTGTCAAATACAGGATATTTCTACAGAACAGATTACAAAAATAATGGGGGAGGATTGTGGATTTTAATGTTTTAGGCTGATACCTGCACCTTTTGATGCTCACAGCTCTCAGGCAGGAGTTAGAAGGTGGTTGGTCTCTGGTTTGCCCAGATGATTACCGATTGCCCCAGCATCAGAAAATTAGGTTGTATTCAAATGTTGAATTCCTTAAATTTCTAAATTCACAAATGCTGAACTCTATAAATTCCAACTTTACAAATGCTGAATTCTGTGAATTTTCCAATTCACAAAAATGCTGAACTCTGTAAATGGGCAACTGCTGAATTCTGTAAATAAAATCCCTCATTTTTTTGAGTGACCCTTCAGAAGCACCTAGTCTGTTGTTGAAATTTAGTTGCTTTCCAAACCAACCAGGTTCTGGTGAACACTCTCTGGGCCTGATCAGCCTTTCAGAGCATTTAGCGTTGGAAGTCATCGCCCATGAACAGGAAGTGTTTTTGTGGCCGGGCTTCTGCAGCGCAGTGGTTGAACAGAACTAATTCTCAGAAGGGAAGTGCTTCATAGGTTTTCAAACAGGTTTATATATAACAAACCCCAAGTTTTTCCACATCCCCATTGTATGTCAGTAAAGCTGTGACATTCTTTGGCACGGTCTGCAGAGGCAACGAGCGCAGCATTACCCCGTTGCGTGGTTTTGCACAGCTGTGATCCTTTCCTTCAAGTGCAGTCTTGTTGAGAAGGAAAGTGAGTTACAGGTTGTGTTCAGCTGTGGTCTTCTCTGTGAGCTGTGTAAGGGAAAGGAGGCACAGTGACCCCATCAAGGCAAATCTGAGCTTTCTTGGTCAGTCTGTTGGTATCAGTTGAGAAGAAGTGTTGGATTAGGTAAAAAATGTGACTTACTGGATGTCTTTCAAAATAATAATACTGGAAACTATCTCCCGTGTTATACACGTGACAGGTAAGTTTTGTTATAGGCAAGCAGATGATGTTTTTGGTCTCTCTACAGCTTAGTCACCATCCCAACAGGGTCAGCACGAGGTAGAAGGTGCATCACACATCACTTATCTTGTGGCCTCCCACTCTGCCTTGGTCTGAAAACAGCACCTGATCTTCAGCACTGGTGATACCATGGAACACGGCGTGTGTGCTCTGGGGCTGCTGCTGCAGCTGGCTGCCAGGAGAGCCCTGGGGAGAGCTCCATGTGATGGACCTCAGGGGCACACGTGGGCTTTCAGCTGTGCTCAGGGGTTGCATCTCCTCGGGACCACTTGAACAAGGGCACTTAAAACATCACATACGTGTGAAGTAAAAATAATGAAGCAAGTTCCAGAGACTGTGGGTGCTGCCAGGAAGTCCCTGAGCAACCCAGGATTCAGACATCTTCGCTGTTACTAAACGTGGCCTGAGAAGTCACACTTCTCCATCTGCTGTGTCTTTTCCTCACAGGCTACACGACTGTGTAAATCTCGAGGCAGGCTCTGGCAATGCAGCTGGGTAGAGCCCAGGAACCCACGTTTAGGAAACTGCAGTTAGTTTCTCAGAACAACAGGGTGGGTTGTTTTTTTTTTTCCACACTATAAGGCACCGTTGTGATCTGTGGAAGCCAAAGCATTTTGTATCCTGAGCTATCCAGATGAAAAAAGAAAAAGTTCAGGGAATCCCGTGACATTTGCATCTGCCCAAGTAAGATGTGCCTTTCTCTCAGAATTACTCACGTGGATTGTGAGCGGGGGGAGTCAGCATGGTCTGGGGAGGCTGTAAGGAAAGATCCGTCAGCAATATCCAGGCAATGGGCACGTCGGGTCTGGGCACTTCATTGTGTAGAGAAAAAGCATCACTTTTTAGTCTGAGGTGGGGGACTGGGAGGAGATCCTCCCAGGGCTGCTTCGTGGTGTTGGTAGCTAGTGGTTGTTCATACAAAACCAGTCATAGGGCAGAGGCCTTCCTCCAGAAATCACTCCAGAAATTGCTTCTGAGATGGAAGAGAAAATGAGCTTGGGAGATCAGCTTCATCTTGGGTTCAGTCCTTCTCTGTCTTGAGCGGAGGAGTTACACCATTGTAACCCGGAGTGTGATCTGTTCTGCTGAGAGCTGGCTTTGTTTGATTCCCCTCCTACAGCAGAGAAGATCAGTGAGTCTGAACTGTGGATTAATTCAAAATCATAGAATCATAGAATGGTAGGGGCTGGAAGGGACCTCTGGAGATCAGCGAGTCCAACCCCCCTGACAGAGCAGGGTCACCCAGGGCAGGCCACACAGGAACAGATCCAGGTGGAGCTTGAAAGTCTCCAGAGAGGAGACTCCACAACCTCTCTGGTTCCAGGCTCGGTCACCTCATGTTGAGGTGGAACCTTCTATGCTCAAATTCATACCCATTGTTCTTGTCCTATAACTGGGCACTACAGAAAAGAGATTGGCCCCTTTCATTTGACACCCACCCTTCAGATATTTTTAGACATTGCTAAGGTCCCCTCTCAGTCTTCTCCTCACAAGACTAAGTGCCCCAAAGCTTCTTCTCCTGTGACTTTTGCAAAGTGTCTACCTTGTCTGACTTCAGCATGGAGGCCCTGGCTCATGGGGAGGAGCACTGCTGGTGGCCCTGGCTTCTCGTTGGCCTGGTGGGACCTAAGGGGAGCTTGGCCTCGTGGAGACCTTCCGGAGATCCTCTTCTCTGGGTGGTTTCCTGCCTGACAAACCAGCTCAGTCAGGAGCCACTTTGAAAAAGACGGTTTAGTTTACGTGGCACCTACTGAGTGTGTAAGGGGGTGGCAGGAGACACCAGGAGCCTGTGTCAGTCCTGCTCTGCTCTCTGCGCCCACGAATGGAAATGCCCTGCTGAGAATCTGTCCAACTTGCTTTCTGACCATCAAGCTGTGGCTTGATGTCCTTTTGCATCTTCTCAGGAGGACTCAGGCTTGATGGGGCTCTGAGCAACCTGCCCTAGGTAGAGATGTCCCTGCATGCGTAGGGAGGTGGGACCAGATGAACTCTAGAGGTCCCTTCCAACCTATGATTCTTTGATTCTATGACTCCCTGCTCCTCTCTTCTCCCTCCACCGAGTCAAAGCTCTGAGCTGTTTTCCACCTTCCTTGCTGAAGAGCCAGGAGGGGCAGAAGGGAAGCGGAGGAAGCAAATAGCACTCTTGGGTTTGGCTTATGTTTCTGGGAAAGGATGTAAGGAAGACCTGATGACCTTTTTTTATCAGAAACTTTGGAGACTGAAGCAAGCTTGCTTGGAAGAACTTTATTCCCAGAAATCTCTTCAGCCTCTCACTGGTGATTAATGCTTTAGCTGATAGCGTTGAATGGCCTGTGTGGGCGGCAGCCGGGTCGCCGTGGTTGGGTATGTGTGTGGACTGGCTGCATGACAAGTGGAAAAGTGCAAGCCACAATAATCAGGTTCTTAACTTCTTCTTGAGATGAAGCTGCTCTTCTGTCACTCTTGACTAATTTCCTTTTCATTTGTTTGTTTGTTTATTGCCAGACAGACACGATATCCCTGGAAATCAGGACCCTGTATCCGTCTGTACCTGAAGATGCAGAACAAAAAGCAGAAAATTTATTTGTGAGAGAGGTAAATATCATCTGTGTCCATCCTTTAATTTTACATAAAACCAAGGGTCCAGTGGAAGGCTTGCTGGGCTTGCAATGGACGTATTTTTTTTCTCAGGTTATTGTTTAGGAGATTTGAATCGGGTTTGAATGCTGAGGGAGGAGGGTTAAGAGCGTATCTGCAGATGCCTATTCTGAGATGTTTGTGTCTGGAAAAAAACTGCAAAATGTGCTGAGTCAGCCTCTTATTCTGCTGTTTTCCAGCTGCATTCCCTGTCAGTACCAACCCACTGACACTGATGATGGTATTTTTACATCAGGGCTCATCACTGGTGATCTGAGTACGCTTTGCACTCTGAAAATAGTGATATCTTTCCAAAACCAGTAACTGCTTGTCACCTGCTTAGACTGTTAGAGTTATTAGGAGGTGTGTATCTTTCTCGGAGGTGTTACTCTGAGCAGCACTCACGCTCTGAAGGATGGGTATGGTTTATATGCGCTATCAGTGTTTAGAGTCAACTCAACCTTCGTAGGCAAAAGTCAAGCCGGGTTCTTCCACAGCACTTTTTGCCCCTCCAGGAGTGAAGAGTTGCTCTTCCTTTTTAAAAACCTGTAGCTGTGTTGTTTCCAGGTCTGAGGCTGCAGGAGAAGGTTGCTCTTCCTGCTGCCTCAGGGTATTTCAGGTATCGCTTTGAAGGACAGTGTCAGTGCTGGCTCCACTCTTCAAAGGAATTTCCTTCAGGTCGCTCCCTGAACCTTCCCCATCTTTCATTTAGAGATGTGAAGTATTTGCATTAACCACACAGATGTAGGACACTGGGTTTTCAGCCAGCTAGTATAAAGCCTTTAACTGAAAGCACTTATTATTAGCCCATACCGTGTGTGTTCTCCTCTCTTGTCTCCCAGATTGGGATTTTTTTACACCTGGCTTCCCAGTTTGAATGAATTTGGGCTTTCTTATAGACTATCACTGCCAGATAACTTGTGGAGGAAAAGTCAGTTGCAGACAAACACAGGGATTCGAAAAAAGAAAACCCTGAGATTAGGCAGCAACGTTGAACTGGAAGTGACGCGATGCGTGCCAGGCTGGCCGCCTTTCTCTCCGGCAGGTCTAGAAAGGGCAATAACAGCTCCATACCAGCTCACACTGCCCAGGCTTTGCCATCATGCTTAATCTGACAGAAGAGTTCCAAGATGGCATGGCTTGTGGAATTATATACCTTCCCAGAAGCCTCGCTGCCCTTGCAGCAGTTTGGGGACTGCTTTTTATTTTAAGGTTCGGCAAGTTGCAAGGCCAGCACCATGCTTGTGGCTTTAGAGAGAGCAGCAGGTCTGGGAATGGAAAATGGCTCACGCTGTCTGGGAACCGTTACCGCTGAGTACCCCGAGGGGATGCTCGTGACAACCTGGTAAAATATGTCCCTTGGCTTCACTGGCTGCATCCATGAAATACATCCATTGAGCACATCCATTGGCTTCCTCTGCGATACCGGTGAGCTGAGAGGAGCAAAGTGGTGGGGAAAACCAAGACTACAGAACTAAGCCAGTGCACGGAATAGTAGCAGGTTATGACCCTCTTTAAAAGTACTAATTCCACTTGGCCACAAAGCCTAAAGCTATACATGGTATAAAGCTCTGGGAAGAGGACGGTTTCTAGTCCAGAATGAAGTAGAAGTGAGCATGGGGTGCTGTGCAGAGCCGTGGCTATGGGGCACTGCAGCAATGGCACAGCTCTGTGCTGCTCCAGCAGCAGCCTGTGGTGTTCCACGCTAGTGTCCAGTGCTTCCAGATAGAAGTGCAGGAGTGTAGCTTGTTACCTTCACCTCTTTGGAGCTGTGAACAAGCCAGCACTTGAGTCTCTGTGAAGGAGTCTTCTCTTTCTTCAGATACACTGGGATGCCATGAACAGTGTAGGCACCCATCTTGTACATCCTTGGCTATCTGTGGGTCATCTGGACTTGTCACGACCTGGGATCAAATGTCTAATCCCTGCTCTGACTGTTGGGAGTCTGTACAAAGGCAATGTACAGCTGGCCTGGTGGTCCCTGTAAGTGGGAACGGCTGTCTCTGACCGCTAGCATCTGGCACGCTACTGCAGCAGTTCCACCAGTTGTGACCCAAAGGCATGGAGCAAACTGGTTAACTCCAAATGAAGGGTCTGCTGTTGAAGGTGAAACTCATTTTCTTCATATGGGGCAGTGTGAGGACACGGTACTGGAGCGATTTTAAGAGCTCAGATCCGTGGTCTCCTGTCTCATCCTTTTGGACACTTGGTGGTGCTCAGATGATCTTGTCTAGAAGGTATTTCAAGGTCTTTTAAAATAATAATGTCCTGAATTCCTGCCTGTCTCTTCCTGGGCATTGGTTCCTACCAGTGACATCAGGAAAGCTTTACTCCCACCTCTAGCTCTTTCACTGATAGAGTCCTTCAAGGATCAGGTTGTTTTTTTCCCAGCCCTTACCAAAATCCATACCTCTAGCAGCCTGGGGGGGGTTGATGGATTGCCTTTGCTCAAGGGATCCTTGGCCGCATGTAGATGGGCGCCAAGATGACTTGATTGCCTGTGCGCTATCGGTTTATGGATGCAGGGGAGCTGACAAACCAGATGAAGAGAAACAAGACTGATGTTGCTGAGGAGACCTCGCAGTCCAGGCAGCATTTAACGCCTGGAGTTGGGAGGTCTGTGCCCATGGTTGTCTTGATGCTCTTCTCTTAATACTGCTTTTGGCTTCCACAGAAACCAAGAACTTTCACTGTTGGCAATGTTCAGATGTTGTGGAGGTGGGTGAGGCAGAAGAATTGATGTTCAATAAGATGTCTGAGCCTCTCCTTTCTGCTGAAACTTTGAAAGGAAAAATTAAAAACACAGGACTTGAATAAATAAGTAGCCCTTTGATAACTAAATGTGTTCTGTAGCATGCAGAGAGGATAAATATTTTACATTTTAGGACTTACTGATAACTGAATCTCTGTATTAACTGATACCTAACATTCTAAAGGTAGTAGTTGGTAAAACAATCATTCCTATACCCGTAATCATCTTAGGATATTTTTCTTGTGGATTTTTCCACCTTAACTTTTCTTAGACAGGAGGAGCTTAGTAACTAAATGAGGTTCCAAGAACAGAGGGGTTTCCAGAAACTTTTTGTCTCTACTGTCTATTTTCCCCAAGTATTCCTGACTGCCTTGAATTCTGAACTGTACTATCCTGTTTCTTCCCATATTCTGGGTTTTCCAGCTCCTTCCCATCCTGCTGTGCATGTTGATGCCACTTGGCATCGTCCTTGGGGTCCATAATTGTTGCAAATACAAATATTCACTCCCCAAGAAGCACGACAGGCACTGGGCTGGGGAGGCAGGGTCAGGCCTGGGCTGGAAGGCTCAATTTCAATCCAGGGCGATGACATCACCTTCCACCTTCCCAATGCCCCCAAGCAGCAGAGGTGCTGGGAGGGTGATGAGGTTGGGAAGGCTCTAGGAGCAGTGCCATGCCTGTCCCCTGTCACAGGGCAGAGCAGGGAGCCATCTCTGCAGCTTCCCCTTGAGCCCTGTGCCTGCTGGAAGGTCTTTCCTTTTGGTTTCCAAGCTCTTGCATGGACTTGCCCTTCACTGATAGATCTCCTGCTTTCCACCTCTGAATAACCAGCTGCTCTTCAGGGTGGCAGGATTGCTCTGTGCCTGCAGTTTCTCTGCCAGAACCCAGTTGTTCCATGAATGACTTGCATCCGATGTGCCTCTGTATTTCCAAAGCCCACATACCTAACGCCATCTTCAAAGGGGAGAAGCTTTCAGATGTTTCAGGGTGTTTCCTTCATTTGTCTTTCTCCCACTTCTGATTCTCTTGGCTTTTTTTTCTCCAGAAGGCCCGTTGACATTGCAGGGTAAATCTTTTTAAGAGCCTTTCCCTGTGGTAGCCATTGTGCTGTCATCACCAGAGCTAAGAAGCTACAGGTGGAAAACGCTTGTGGGATTGTCTATGTCTCTCTCAGGAAAAATGAGGCCAGCTGGGCAACAAGAAAAAAAACAAGAGAGGAAATGAATGACCTGAATTTGATAGGGCCCTTGGGAATGGGCTGCGCAGCCTGGTCAACAACGCGGGAGGAAAGTTCATGCAAACATGTGCCAACCCTACCACATCCCAAAGCTTCCATTTCTCCGTCTATATTTTTCCTCCCCCACAGTCCAGTTGAGCTCCACAGCCCCTGTACTGGTGCCTCTGCTCTTTGCTGGGAACAGTAGGATCCATCTCTGGCCTCTTGATGAAATCTCTGTCTCTGTGAAGTTTTTTCTTGCTCCTCAAATCAGGTTTGCTTCTATTTTTCCTCATCACTAGAATTCGATTTCCAATGATAATCTCCTAATAATAAAAAAAGGATAATTATTAAAAGTCAGTGCAGTCAGCAGAAATATTTGATTTTTAGTGGAGATATTCTGAAGAGAAAAATGCTGTCATTTTAATCTGATTTTTCTAAAAAAAAAAAAAAAACAACCTAGCTGTAGTTTACAATGGCCACCCCACAAGCTAAATCCAGAACAGCGTTGGCCACTGCACGGAGCTCTCTGGGCTTTTGTGAATTTACTGAACGGGACTTGAATGTGCTGCCTTGTCCCTTTGGATTTGGATTCACTTTTTCTTGGAGGAACACAATAAACCCTCACAGTTCCAAGCTAAACCACTGCGGCCTGCTCTCTATGGTATTCACAACTGTGGTTTTTTGAACACATCAGCCTGTAACATTCTCTCTGGGCTTTAGTTGTGCCTGTCGAGGAGGTTGCTTAGTGATGAAAGTACCACGGGGAAGAAGTAGCTCTTTCTGGAGAAGCCTCAGTCAGTTTTTACGGTGGTCAAGCAGAAAGTGAGTGCGGTGTGTGAATGGGAGGCTCTGTGCCCATCCTTGGGACATTCCTACAAACACAAGAGTGACCAAGTTGTCCTACGAAGAGTCACCAAAGAGCATCGGGGTGGGAGGCAACTGTCCATCCACTTCCCTGATGTCTTCTCAGATCTCAAACAAACCAGCCTGTCACAGGAGACTGTGACCGTACCCAGAATGACCTCCTAAATGAATTTGGGGCTGCATATCCTGCATGTCTTAGACAAGCTGTGAAAAGGATGCTTGTTAAGGCCGTGCTGAGGACATTGGAAAGCACCACCTTTAAGTTTTCAGCCTGATAGTCCCCTCTCTGTCCCCCTCTGTTGCCTTTTCTTCCACTTTCTCTGCCTAGCTTGTGGTATTTAAATATCTTGGATCTATCCATTATTCCATTCTCTCGGTCTCCTGGAATCTCATCCTTCCCATGCCTTCCTGCGAGACTTTTTCCTCTTCCCACCTCAGATTTCTTTCAGCGCTGCTGCTTCTTTCCCTACTGTAGATCTCTACCTGACGTTGCCTTCTTTCCTCTATGGTCTTGGGCAACAGCTTCTAGTGTTGTGTTTTAGGCTTGGTCCCTCATCTTTCCTCCTGTCCATCTCGTGTGGGCTGCTGCAGATGTTCAGGTGGAGTGTGGGGAGAGAATAATTCAATCCTGGGGTAAATTCTTGGGCATACAGTACAAGTGTCAGCTTGTACTGTAGCAAGAACTGCTGGAAATTCTGTCACTGTGTCATTTTTCTCCTTGTAGATGTGTACCTCATGAATAACTACATACTTCATGAACCTTGGTGCCGTTAAAAATGTCATGTTGGGTTTAATTGCTTTGATAAAAGCTCTGCACCGAGTGAATCGCCTGGTTATTCTTGTCTGTTTGACAGCACAGCAAAGCCCCTTTGGTGTTGTCTTTGGTCAGCTCTGGTTCCTTCACTGAAAGGAGATGGATGTGTTAAGGACATTCCCAGAAGATGAGTGCAAAACCAGCAAGAAGTTTTTAGAAAAACAGAAAAAAATACCAAGGAGATGATGAGATGACTGAGCAAATTGAGTGTGGAAGGGAAAATGAGACTCTGGTGGGAAATGAGTCCCATTGATCTATTCCTGATTGTCGCTTAGAGGTTAAAGATCAGTCCTTAAGAGCAGACCAAGTAGAGGGCTTGTGCTGCAACAAGGCGGGGCAAAAGGAGTAGGACAAATGTCTCTTCAGTGGGTGGCTTAGGTAGTGAAAAAGGGTGAAAACAAAAAAATGCACAATTCTTGTCCATGGAGAAAGCCAGGCCTAAACTCGGGAGTGTCTTTTGAGGCAGCAGTGATAGAACTTAATGGTGCTTCCTATGGAGTAGATGGGAATCCATAAAGTGTGTTCCGTCACTATCAGCCCCCTCCTTCACCTTGTACGATGCCATGCATTTGATTTACAAGGGAAATTGTGCTTCAACCTGTGGAGACATCTGACTGACTTGCCTCTATGTGCTGTGCACCCAGCTATAAAAGAGAAGAATGTTCTCTAGCACAAAGGACTCCCTCAGATCTTTTCTGGTTCTCAGCCAACACGGTTGTAGTAATTTCATTGTTGTTGTTTGTGTTTTGTTTTTCCTTAGGCTTGTAAATACTACAGTTCCCCGTGGCATGTTGTGAACTACAAATATGAACAGTATTCAGAAGACTTTCGGCACTTACCACAGTAAGATTGAGGATAAATTCTTTTTTTCCTTTTTTTTTTCCCCCGGTTAGGTTTGTGTCATTTTGCTGAGCTTTGTCTGTATTTGCACTTTCCTTTGTCTTAACACCCTCTGCTCGTTTTACTGTATTTATAGTGCCTTGCATTTGTAAAAGGGGAAGAAAAGGTCCTTTAGCAAAAGTTCAAGGCTTTGCAGAATTCACCAGTATCAACAAACTCCATTAATGCTGATTCACACCCTCGGAAGCCTGTTTGCATAGTCAAAGTGCAGTGGATATGGGAAGGCTGGCTTTCCAGTTTCCTTAATAATGCATAAATGTCACTCACCTTTAACTGGGACTAATTCTTCTTGTCCTTCCCTCGTGTAACAGCAGAGTAGGATTTCACCGAGTGCTTCATAGCCACGCCGTGCAGGACACAAGGCTGCAGGAATGTGCAGGTGTCTGGGCATCCCTGCACAGGATGGTAAAATCCCTGTAAAGCTGCTGGCAGGAGAAGTAACAAGTTCCTTGACTTGAGCAGAAACAGATTAAGATTTTGGTGCTCGTTCCTTCATGTGTGAGTTTCTCCCCACGCTCCTGTCTCTGTCAGGTTTGGGTTGTATGCCCTGAGGACTGTTGTAGGGAGTAGTTGATGAAATCAACAAAGCTGTGGTACCACCTCCTTTCATAGAATCATAGAATGGTGGGGGTTGGAAAGGACCTCTGGAGATCAGCAAGTCCAACCCCCCTGACAGTGAGATGAAAAAATACATCCTTTTAGAAGGATGCTTTCAGAGCAGGGTGTCGGAGATGGGTCACCAGTGGTCACCAGCAGGAACACCCAGGGCAGGCCACACAGGAACAGATCCAGGCGGAGCTTGAAAGTCTCCAGAGAAGGAGACTCCACAACCTCTCTGGGCAGCCTGGGCCAGGCTCTGTCACTCTCAAAATTCAGAAGTTTTTCCTCATGTTGAGGCAGACCTTCCCGTGTTTTCCCTTGCTACCATCACCTCTCGTCCTGTCACAGGGCACCACTGACAAGAGCCTGGCCCCTTCTGCTTGACCCCCACCCTGCAGACATTTGTGAACATTCATAAGCTCCCCTCTCAGGCTTCTCTCCTCCAGGCTTCTACAGCCCCAGGGCTCTCAGCCTTTCCTCAGCAGAGAGATGTTCCAGTCCCTTCAGCATCTCCATAGCTCTCTGTTGGACTCCCTCCAGTATTTCCCTGTCCCTCTTGAACTGGGGAGCCCAGAAAATGACCCACAAGTTCTTCACCTCCTGTAATCTGCTATACGTGCCAGATACCTTACCACTGGTGACCCATCTTCAATACCTTGCTCTGAAAGCATCCTTCTAAAAGGATGTATTTTTTCATCTCACTGACTTAATAAAATCTCATCTCAGTCTTCTCCAGGCTAAACAGCCCCAGGGCTCTCAGCCTTTCCTCATAACAGAGATGTTCCAATCCCCTCATCATCTTTGTAGCTCTCCATCAAATTCAAGCCAGGAAGATCATGATACTGGATGACAAAGGCTGTTATGTGCACAGAACACAGGAACGGGTGCTCCAGGCTTGGGCTGGGTGGGAACTAGGACTAAATAAACATATTTTGTTGCAGAGATTGATAAAATGATCCTTGTGGGCCCTTTAGATGCTGTGTCCAGAAGGGTTTGTGCGACAGGTCTGCTCTCAGATCCTCCTTCTCGCTTGTACATCGGTGTTTTAATGAGCAGTAGTAGAAAAACCCATTAAGAGCAGTTCTGCTAATGGGAGATTATAAACATACCTGATTGTTTTAGGGAATTAATGCATTTAGTGCTCCATAAAGACGTGTGCACCACAGTGCTTTCTCCATTTATCCTTCAGCATCTTCGCCCTTATGAAATATGCATTTGACGGACGCGGTTGCATTACTCTGCACAGCAGCACATCGTAGCTGCTGACAGATGTCCTCTTCTGCAGAGGATGTTTTAATATGGTGCTTAGTATGATTTACTTTCGTGAGGTCATGCTCCAGGGTTGTTCTGGTGTCTCACTTCTTCCTTTTTTTCCCCTTGCATAGAGCATTAAGAGATCTTGTTTTGCCTCGTGTCAAAACATCACCCTCAGGAATGGTTTGGGTTCAGCTCTGGTTGGTGTTTCAGAAGCACAGTTACAGCTGGAGGGTCTATATTAAGTTGCCATGGCTTTTGAGCTTAAGACACCTTAAACAGAGCTGGTTTGGAGTTCTTGTTTCATACCATTTCCAGCCTCTTCAGCATCTTCATGAGCTCGATGACGTGCACAGCAACACAACCAAAGTGTTTAGCAATTCCTTTACTTATTCTCTGAGTGTGTTCCTCCTTTGAGGTTTTTTCAGGTCTCTCTACCCCTTAAATTCCTCTCTGTGAGCTCTCACTACCGCTTCTTACACTGTCTTTTGTGCTGGTGCATTCGTGCTTCTTGAGCAAGTGGAGAAGAACAGGGGTTGCTTCGTGTGTGCTGTGGTGACAGTTTGTCTGGGAGCAGAAATAGTCATTAGCAAAGCTTTTGTTGTCAGTTATGGAAAACCTGGAACATTAAAGCATAGACTGGATCAGGTTGGAAGGGACCTTTCAAGGTCATCAAGCAGGGGACATCTGCAACTCGAGCTGGTTTCTCAGAGCCCCCCACCAACCTCACCTGGGATGGTGCCAGGGATGGGGCAGCTACCACCTCTGTGGGCAACCTGGGCCAGGGTCCCACCACCCTTTTGGGAGGCGTTGTGTGGGTTTGGATGCTGCCTTTGAGTAGCATCAAGGGCATTAGAGCTGGGATTTTGTTCTGGGGTTTTTTTCAGTAGCTGACTAACCCTGTTACTGGCAGATCCTCCAGCAGATGTCCACTTTGGTGTTACCTGTCCACGTGTGGCCAGAGAGAGTCGCTCAGTCTGCACGCACATCACCCATGCACAGCTCCAAATAATGAATAAGCCAATAGGGTTTTGTCTAGAAATGTGAAGGCTTGAATGGTGGTTTTTGTAAAAGCTGGGATCTGGCTTCAGATTTTTGGTTTAGGCTTCTTCTGGGTGGGAGGGAGCACACGTGTAAGAATAGCTGCCCTTGGATGCATTGGAAAACCTCCAGTGGGCTTCCATTAGTTAACGCTTTTACAGATGTCAATAGATTGCAAATGTTGCTTTTTTTTATTTTTTTTTCCCCCAAAAAAGATTGATCCATTGTTTATATGAAATAAGCACCCAGAACAGAACAAACTAACAGAGGCTGCAGCATTCCCGTGTGCGCTTGGTCCTCCCAGCTCTACCCAACTACTGACTTGGGCTGTGGTGGGGGAGACACGTCATGAGAACACTGACCTTGAACTGGGGAAAGGCAAGAGGAGATGGCTATTGCTCATCACTCAGATCTTCCCAGTCTGTCACTTGGGTGTGAACCAGCAGAAAACAAAAAGTGTCAAAGTAACCACGTTTGGTTTTATATCTTTTTAATTAGTGACACGTAACCTTATGTGCTAGCGTGGGCCAGATGTTGCTGAGCTGGGGAAGGAGACTAGCTTAGTGTCTGGTGTCTCAGCTTCTGTGTGGATTTGCTTCCCTGGGTGGTAGAGCTGCTCTGTTCCTATTGTAAGGCTGGGTTGGTGGTAGTAAGTTCTGGAAAATTCGGTCTTCCTGGTAGATGGTGGCATGACGACTCTGGTAGATTTTCATATAATAACTGAAGATTGACAGGATGAGGTTTGTCATCTTCAGGAACTGGAAAACGGTGTTGGTATTTCTCAGGCCACAGAAAAAAAAAAAGCCTTTTTGTATTTTTTCTTTTCTCCATTTGAATTTTTATCATTTGTTAATGAAGGTTCAATTCTGCAACATGTGAAGTACTCTCAGCCTAAGTACAATTACTTATGTGCTTAAAATTAAGCAAGTGCTTAAGTGTTTTTCATGTTCGGTTTTGGTTCCGAGGCCCCAGTGTGGAGATCTTTAGATGGCACCACATCAAAAAGACATCCGTGTCTTTAAAAATTACTTGAAGGCTGTGCTTGTCATATTGAATACTAAAAAATGCCTCAAAATATCAAAGAAATGTAGAAGATTTAAGCTGAATATTCTGATGTTCTTCTGGGTTAAAAAAAAAGCTATTAAACAAGTCCATTCTCATTCCTTTGACAACCTTAAATGGGATAGCTCTTTAGAGATTGTTGGGGGGTTGTTGCCTGGTGAAAGAGCAGTGCAGAGAATGAGGACTTCATAATTTTATAGAACTGTTGTAACTTCATAGTGTTGGAAAGAAAAAAAGTAAAATAAATTATATGGAGCTTAAGAAAAGAAGGTGTATTGTGAAACTGTAGCGATTGGATTAAAACTAGAGATGGGTCAGTTCAGATTGGACGTTGTGAAGAAGTTCTTCCCTGTGAGGGTAGGGAGACACTGGACCAGGTTGCCCAGAGAGGTGGCGGAAGCCCCATCCCTGGCAGTTTTTAAGGCCAAACTGGATGTGGCTCTGAGCAACCTGCTCTAGTGTCCCTGCCCGTGGCAGGGGGTTGAAACTGGATGATCTTGAAGATCCCTTCCAACCCTGAGGATTCTATGATTCTGTGATTTTTCAGGCAGATAATAGATTCACCTGAGTGAGTAGGTGTACTGAAGGTGCCTGGGGGGCTCAGGATGGTTGCCTCCCTGAGCTGGCAGGTACACAATTCTTTTATTAAAAAAAATAATAATTACAGGCATTTTTCCTCCCCTCCCAGCAGTGAATGTAGACCAGAGAAGCTTCCATCCCATTCCTTTGAAATCGATCATGAAGATGTGGATAAGGACGAAGTATGTATCTTGGGTTTTGGTATTTTTTCCCCCCTGGGGATGATTTATTTTTTCCTGTAATACCAAATAAAGGATGATAATGGAGGCTCATCATCTCCTATAAAATATTTCATGTTTTAAGTAACTCTGAAGTTAGTGGGACAGCACTGTCTCCGGAGTCATCATGTGCCCAGCAGGTCTATCAATAACATGTTAAAGGGAATGAAAAGATGGTTCGTTGTCATTATTCACACATGATGCCTTTCTTTTGTCTCAAAGTTCAGGAGGCAAATCCATGCAGTATTCACCGTGTCTTTCCTACAGGATACAACATCCCACTCGTCTTCAAAAGGTGGTGGAGGGGGAGGAGGAGGAGGATTAGGAGCAGGAGTTTACAAGTCCGGGTGGCTTTACAAAGGGAATTTCAACAGCACTGTAAACAACAGCATTACCGTGCGGGTAAGGCCTCACGTTGAGGGTTGGAAACGGCCTCAAGTTGCATGAGGGGAGGTTTAGAGTGGATATTAGAAAGAGATTCTTTACTGAGGGAGTGGTTGGGCAATGGGACAGGCTGCCCAAGGAGGGGGTGGCGTCACCATCCCTGGAGGGGTTTGAGAAACAAGTAGCTGTAGCACTTGAGGCTGTGGGCTGGTGGTTAGGGAGCTGTTGGGATGAAGGTTGGACTTGATGATCCTAGAGATCCTTTCCAACCGTAGTAATTCTGTGATTCTAAGGGGTGGCACTAGGCTGTCCGCCCCCCACGTGGCTTGGTGCCCCCCCCCCCCCCCCCCCAGGGCCACCCTGCTTTGCCATTGTCATTTAGCTCTTTATCTCTTGGGTTTGATTACGTTCCTTAGTCAATTCATAATCCAGTTGTTCATGCAGCTGGGAGTTGCCTGTTCTTTGAACCCTGTGAAGAAATTATCAGTGAAAACAACCTGCAGTACAACAGTTAACATCCTTTCCTTCTTTTTTCCCCCAACTTCAGTCATTCAAAAAGCGCTACTTCCAGCTGACACAGTTGTCAGATAACTCATATATTATGAATTTTTATAAAGATGAAAAAATATCAAAGGAGCCAAAGGGCTGTATTTTCTTGGATTCTTGCACGGGAGTCATACAGGTGAGTTTGAGACTTTTTCATTGTATTGTTTGGGTGTCGGGTACGTTTAAAAAGGTATGTCAAGCACCACAGGCATCAATGGAACAGTCTCGTGAGAGGAAAACACCGTTAGTTTTGCTCTTCCAATTGATACAAGTGCTCAGACTGACAGGTTTCAAACCCTACAGTTGACTTATGGTAGCAGATCATACCTACGCTCTTTGCCCATGGCACAAAAAAATAGCCTACATTCTTCCTTTTCACTGAAATTATTTGCTTAGCTGCTAGATTTTACCTTGTGCTTACCTGAAGACATTCAGGTTGCAATGCATCGGCCGTTGGGCAAGTGGTAAATTAATCCTGTATCCTGAGCCACCTTAAAGATCATCACTTTTGGAGGTGAGAGAGCAACAGGTAGGACAGAGACTTACTGGTTATTGTGGCTTGGAAAAACAAACAGCCAGAAATGTCTGATACCACCCTTTCCC
>JANHGN010006973.1:12486-38049 GCA_024605025.1 Megaceryle maxima | reverse complement strand
TCGGGGGTTTTGTGGCTTGGAAAAACAAACACCCAGAAATGTTTTATACCCCCCTTTCCCCCCCCCCCCCCCCCAAAGACTGAGTTCTTAGCACCCCCTTGCTCTGCCTTTCCTCTACTCCTATGACCATATTTATATTTTTTTCTTTTCTTTTTGTCTTTTTTCTCCACTCTAAACAAGATGCTATCTTGGGTAGTATGTCACTGGGGTTGCTGTAGCCCCACGCGTCACTAAGTAAGGAAATTCCTTTTTATTTTATCTATTTTTTTATTTTATCTATTATTCATTACCACTTAACCAGTTTATACTGGTGACAGCACTAGTGCAGATTTAATGCTGTCCCAGAGGGTCCCTGTTCTGCTGTGGTGTTTCTGACGACACTCCACAATAGCAGAAGCTTGTTGACTGCAAGATTTTTGACTGACCCCTGACAGCAAAGCTCACCAAAGCTTCAAAATCCTCCTACTGAACTTTGACAGCTGCCTTCTAAATCTACAGTGTGCCTGCAAATTATCCCAAGCTGCTTGAACTGTATGTTATCCTCTCACCTACCCCCAGACACTAGCTTAGGTAATGGTTCTTTGACTGACAGTTAGAATGGGAAGCACAAATTGATGAGCTATTTTCACTAGTGAGAAGTGAGAGCCTTAGCCAAGGCTCCACAGGGCGAGTATCATCAGCTGTCAGAGTCTGTGATGAGCTTAAAATCATCAGGCTGAATAAGTAAACCTGGCTTAAAGTGGCCACAGACAGGGAGACCGTAGAACTTGGGGAAAGAGTTGGGCAAAACCGAAGCTTTAGAGGAAAACTGTGATGTAAAAGTTCTGATTTAATGAATTTTAATACCATTATAGATCATTTAACTGTCTCTGAGTGAGCTTGTGCTCCTGTGTGATATAGCTTGGATATCTAAATCATAGTAAACATCCTGCAGAAACCATCTCCAGGTAAAATACAAAATTCTTCCAAAACAATTCTGTTATTTTGGAAGAATGACCCCGCAGGCATTAGACTGAGCCTGATGTTTCATTTATAGCTCATCCATAGTTACTTTTGGAATCTTGTATTATTTCCCTCTGGAAGAAATTTTAAACTTGAAACTAACTGTTGAAGATTACAAGTCAACCTCAAGGCCCACATGCTGTATGGAAGGCCTTGCAGAGAACCAAACTGAGAAATGGTACTTTTTTTTTTTCCCCATTATTTTATTTTCCTCTCTTAACTGATCAGGGATAAAATAGTTGGCTTTACATTTGAAACAAAGACTTTGCTGTAGATCTCATCTGCTTGCCAGAAGTTTGAAGTGCAGATGGAAAAGTGGGTATTGAAGTTTTCCTGCCCTAATGTTCTTAAGATGGAGCATGCAAGATGTATTGCTCTATTAGATGATGCCTCATAGCGCTACAGTACCTGATTTAAAGATCTTGGCCGTGTCTGCAGGGGGAAGTATAATATGGACAGAATTGCATTCCTCTTAATGCTCTTTTTACTTTCTGAGGATAAATTGAAACCTAGCATTTTTTTCCGTATAGATGGTGCATAAATTGGTATACATTATCCACTTAGACAAAAAAAAGCTATCTTTAAAAGTTGTGACTGGCCACTACCTAAGATTCTTGGCATAGTTTTGTTCAGCTTGTAGCTCTTGGTCAAGTTCTGATATCAGTAAAACCAGGTTTCAGTGAAATTTTAGTCCTCACCTTACATGAATTTGAATGCACGTGGCGATTGGAGGATTAGTGTGATTTCAGGATCGAGAAAAATACTGGACACCCGAGAAAAACCCAACCTTATTCTTACCCTGTTTTGGGCGAACTAAAATTTATATCCTTGAAGGCATGTTCACTTCAGTAAAGTACTCAAGAGGAAAACTATTTCCTCCCAAGAAAACTTCCAGTAGCAGAACTAACAAATAACACACACGCACAAACACACGATCTCGGGTCAGCTTGAAAAGCCAAGATTTGACTGACTCTGACCTGAGCAGCTCCAGAAGAAGCTGTTCAGCTTTAACTGATTCCTGAGCTGGGTCATGACATGTATTATAAGCACTAGAGCAAATGATTAACAACAGATTGGGTAGGAATCTTCTAAATCATCTCTGCTGCTGGAAAAAAAGTGTTCATGGAACTTTACTCTTCAGTGTTTTGGGTTCTTGGTCTCCTCCTCTGCTAATCAGAATCACATTTTGCCTCTCTTCCTCTTAAATAAAAATCTATCACTATCATCTCACCATCTGGCTTAGAACCTCTTCTTAATAACTTGTTGATATAGGACCATGCTGAGAAATACTGTCTGTGGAACTAGAGGATTCCATTGTTATGTTGTTTGAGACTTTTAATGAATTAAAACTGAGTGAAATGGCCAGTTACGGGGTGGATGGGCTGGTTTCCGTTTGTCAGCATTACTGACACGTCATGTTAGACGTGTCCACAAAGTGATGGCAAGTGTTTGGAGTATGGAGACCCAAATGGTGGCAGTGGTTCTAAAGGTTTGATGAAGTAATAGGGGGTAGGACAATGTCAGTGTTCTTCCAGATTTAAGCAAGGAGGGACCTTGCAAGGAGGGTGTGACTGCTTCCATAACACTAAGAGCTCAAAGCCTCACTAATTTGATAAATTTGAGAAATGAAGCACATTAGATCACATCACTTGGGTTTTAAATTTCTTGAGCTGCTTCAGTACCTAAGCACTTGTAAAGTCTTCTGGTGGAAAGTGCTGGATTAACCATCTACTGCAGGTACTGCCTGGTGATGCAGAACACATCTCGGAACTCAATCTGGTGCCACTACACTGGGCGTTGGTTCTTGCTCTGCATTGCTGTGACTGACCCATGCCTCACCTTGTGCCTCCTGCAAAGGATTATTGAAATGACCTTAGTTATTTTTAAAACCCTTCTAACACAAGGGTGGCAGTGGGAGGTACCTGTTGTCATCATTTCATGTGCAGGAATTTGTCCTATTACAGTCTTCTGGAGAGACTTACTGGCAGATCTCTGTTCCAAATTTAGACTCTTAGCATCCAGAAGCTCTTTCAGGAAAATATAAAAAGAATAAAATGATATAGAAATGTTCTTGCCCTAACCACAGTATTTCTAACTTCAGTAGATGCTCAGGAGGTGTTACCTTTATGTGGCTTGTTAGCAGCATCTCACGACAGAAGATTCTATAAATTGTTTGCAGTTAGCTTTGACCTATTCAGGTCCAACCTCAGCAGTCAGAGATTTGATCTCGTGCTGACTTGGCTTGTTTGCTTGTTTGAACTCGGTGACCTCAGTCCTGTTCTCACTGAACAAATGCTCAGATGACTTAGCACCACTTAGAATTTTTTCCAAGTGTCTCGTGTGCTGGTGAAGGTGTTGGAGGCTCAGGCTTTAGAGGTATTCTCTCCAGACAATTACAGCTCGTGTAGCAATGCTGTATTTTTGCCATCAGAGATCTTTCATTATCCTGCTCAGGAGACATTCACTGCTGTAGTTTGAAGTATTATTGCCCATAGTCTTTAGATTCTGTGGCTGAATATAAGACATGTATTTGGCCATAGAAGTTCTTAGATGCACAAAGACCCTGCAATAAATTGCCAGAAACTTGCATTAATATCCCACTACTTGATTTTTTCTTTAAAGCCACTGAATTTTGCGTAAATGTTACTTTTAAGCAGTGGCCATATACAAGTCCATCTTATGGATGCCTTTTTCAGCACATTTTTATCATTAGTTTTTTTAATCATTATTTTTTCTCTTCTTTTTTTTTTTTTTTCCCCCAACAGAACAACAGGCTTAGGAAACATGCCTTTGAGTTGAAAATGAATGACCTCACATACTTTGTGCTGGCAGCTGAAAATGAGCAGGATATGGATGACTGGATTTTCACTCTCAACAAAATCCTGCAAATAAATCCAGAGGGAACCATTCAGGAGAGGAAAAGTGCAGATCTCACTGATCTGAAACTCGGTAAGAGCCAATAGTCTCTTGCATTGTTGTTTTTTTGGTAGTTTGTTTTTGTTTAGTGGTTTGGTTTTTTTTAATCAAATGTAAACAAACAAACAAACAAACAAAATTGACCCTTCAGACATCGCTATTGAATCATTTTAACTGCCTGAGTCTGTAATGGATTCTGCACTGATTGATTTCTGAGGAAGCAGCACCAGTCTCTTGGCAATCCCTGAACCATGTCAGATGACTCTCCACAGATCATTTTCCAAAGGCTGGGAGGGGTGGGGGGAGGTAAAGCTGCTCCCCGCAAAGTCAGCAGGGGCACCGTGGCTCTGCTTTGCAGATGCAGCTCTTTCTCAGACAGAGTCCTCTCTGTCAGTGATCTTGCTTGTGCTTTGTGTTTTACTGCCCAGAGAGTCTGAAGGTTTTAAAGAGTTTTGTGCTGCAGTGAGGTTAGATCAGTTCTTTTTCCAGTGTTTTGTTTTCTTTAAAAATCTGGAACTAATGATTAAAACAAATAAAATCCAGGCTGTGGTACATTTGCTCTTTCCCTGGAAGCTGACAGCCTTTTCATTTCTGCGTACTTCATTGTGGAAGAAAGAATTGGATGCCCTGTTAGACTGCACTCTTCTCGTGGCAGTAACTCAGTCCTCCACCTAATAAATCCATGTTCAGTTTGGATGAACCCCAGCTGAAATTCTAAGACCAGAAATGCTCAAAACCTTCATATGGATTTGAACTGCTTGTGCTCTGAGCTGAATCAAAGCTTTCAGGCTGCGTGCAGCTGAGGTCTGGGGGGGTTCAGAGCTAATTGAAGGCTTTAGCCTGGTGTTTGTAATAGATTCTGATTTTGGAGGGACAGGATACTCTTCGTATAGAAAAAGATGTTTTTATAATTTGGAGGCACGAGAGAGAAAGAGGCATTAGAATCAGAGAAGTACTTTAGACAATCTCACCCGTAAGGGCCATTAATGAAACAGGAAGAAATATGTGCATAAAAGGTCAAAGACATAAGGCTAAGGGAAAACAGAAGTCTCTACTGGTAAAAACCCTGATAACAAGCATCAGGAATGTGCTATGGAGTTAACTTGTCAAAAGGCATGAAGCTTTCTTGGCAGAAGAGCCCTAAATGGCTGTGATGACTTAGCTCACATTGGGCTGAATTACCTTGTGAAAGCGGAACGGTCCCCAGGGAGCTGAGTAGAGCAGAGGGGTTGCTGTTGAGTGATGTTCTCTGGATCCAGAGATGTGCAGCTCAGGGAGTCCAGGTTGCATCCCTCCCCATCCCAAATTGCAGGTAAGGTCCTGCCTGCCTCACTGAAGGCTCCCTTTACCGGGAGTCCAAGATCTTCTGGTTGACATAAAGTCCTGGCATTGCCTCGCAAGGGGCTGAGCGAGCAAAGGAAGGGGTCTTTGTTGTGGGCTTTCTTGTCACAGGTGAATGTGTCAGGTGCTTTGCTGAGCAGAGTCAGACCTCTTGTTTGAAAGCTTAAATCTAGAGAAAGTTACAGTAAGCACCAGGGAGAGAGGAGGTTGAGGAGGACAGAGGTTTGCGTTACTTGCATTGTATCTCTTCCATTTGGTAGCCTGATGATCACAGAATCCTAGAATGAGGAGGGGTTTGAAGGGACCTCTGGGCATCATCGAGTCCAACCCCCCTGCCAGAGCAGGATCACCCAGGGCAGCCCACACAGGAACAGATCCAGGCAGGGCTTGAAAGTCTCCAGAGGAGGAGACTCCACAACCTCTCTGGGCAGCCTGGGCCAGGCTCTGTCACTCTCACAGTGAAGAAGTTCCTCCTCATGTTGAGAACTTCTGTGTTTCCCCTGTTGATCATCACCTCTCATCCTGTCACAGGGCACAAGTGAAAAGAGCCTGGCCCCTTCCTTTTGACCCCCACCCTGCAGATATTTGTAACCATTAATATGATATTAATAATAAATGATGCTAAAGGGAATAAAAAGAAATACCATGGGGATAGAGCATCATTTTCCTTTTTAATCTCAATGGTAATAACACGTATCATAAACAAATTTGCCTGTTTTTTTCTCCTTCTTCTCAAGACCCTGCAGAAGTTTTGGTGAACTACGATGGATCTCAGGAAGAGACTGATTCTTCAGAGAACACCTTGCACCCGGACTTCGCAAAAGTAATGGCTGTTGATATTTGTCTTTACAAGCTTAGTGGGGAGTGCTGCCAGGGTGAAAAATGCCTGCTAATGGGTGATCATTAATATCCTGGAAGTTTTGAAAATGTAGCACAGCCCGTTGTGATTGTTGGAGACGTGACAAATGACAGGAATAATTTCCTTTCTGACCAGCTTCGTTTAAATGAGAAAAGCCCCACGGGTTGTAAAGAAAGTAGGCGCTCCCTAGAGTGGTTTTAGACCTGTGAAGTCAGTAAAAGTCTGGTCCCTGCAGTTGTCTGGGAAATATTTCCTCTTTTTCACTGCATCTCATAAGAGTTTGGCCCTTGGAAAGCCAAGATTTCCTGGGCGACTTGGAAGGGAGCAAGCTGTGAACTGCTCATCACCTTCTGCCATTTCATTGAAGGATACACATGGTATCAGGGGAGGCCTTTTGTCCTCTGGATCTCTGCTTGGTGTGGAGGAGATAGTTGTAGACGGCATTAAGAAGCTTATGGATGAAAAGCTAGATTGGAAATACTTCACTGCTTTTTCTTGAATGAATGCATGATGCGTTTGTAATCTTCTGGGGGGGAGCTGCTGCTGATACCTGTCCAACTACAGAGCCAAATGCTCTGTGGGTTTGAGGTTGTTACTCCCACAGATAGGAACTGAAAGTTGTGAATGCAAATGAGGACAGAATTTGGTCAGTGTTTTACTGTAGGTTGCACTCATACATATGATGTGTTCACCTAGAATTTAAATAAATAAATAAACCCAAGACCACCAGCCAACGAGATAAAATATAACTGAGTTCGTTCAGGACAACAAGGAAAGCTTGTTATTAATTTAGGAATGTGTCCATCAGAAATAAAATGGACATGGCTGATCCTGCATTGTGGCAGATGGGTGGATGGACGGACAGACAGATGGATGGATGGGTGGATGTATGAATGGATGGATGGATGGATGGATGACTTCCAGCATCATGTTTGGGTAGCACACTGCAGTATGGCCGAAGCTGCACTTCCTTGCTCGCCTTTCTGCCCCCACCCCCCGCCACAGGAGCGATTCTGTGGGGCTGGCTTTTGGGTTTCCTTAACTTGAGAATCTCTGAAATGATTTCAGTGCAGTGATCCACCATTCTGACATCTTACACAATGGTTTCTTTAGTAGTCTACGGGAACTTGAGTTACTTAAGTGATCTGTTTTGGGGTTCCTTAGAAGTACATCATGGCCTGAAAATCCCTGCTTCATTGGCATATAACCTTCAGAGAGTTCGTGAAGGTGCTTTGGGATAACTGCAGCAGAAATGAGAAGTGATGTTACAAGTGAAACATTGATCATGCATTTAGAAGTCTAACAACGCTATGGATTTCTGTTCTTGTGCAGAAAACTAATTTATTATCTGTCACCACCACAGTACATCACAGAAACAGAAGAAACAGTGAAAGCCTCTCGAAATACCGAGCGACTAAATCTTTTCTCTCTGGATCCTGATATAGCAGTAAGTGATTTTTATTAATTTTCTCCTTTTTTATTTTTTTTTCTCACCCCCAAAATTCTCAGCCTCTTTAAAATACAGTGGTCTGAACTAACTGGCTTAGCTAAGCCAGCAGAGTGGATTGCAGTCCAGCAAGTGACTGGGCATACCTGAGACTTCAGCTCTGAAGGGTGAGGGGGGAGGTACCTCTGGCCCTTCAGGTTTCTGTAGAGACTGCCCATAGCTGATCACAGAACAGTGGAGGATGGATGTGACCTCTGGAGGTCAGCTAGTCCAGCCTAGCTAAGCTTGGACTCATTAAAGCAAACTGAAAATATTATGGGAGCAGAACCTTCCCTTGGACTGGGAATGTTTCAAGCACAGTCAGTGTTTTACTGTTGTTTAACTCACTGAATTTGACTACAGAACTGTGAATAGGTGTAAAAAGCAGCAGGAAGGTACAGCTGGAGCTACCAAAGGCTATCAATGTGGAAAACAAAAGTGTAGAAGGACATACAGGTTGCTTTTCTTTTTACCTTAAGCTTCCTTCTCGTTTATTGTCAGAGCTCATAACTCAGTGATTCTCATTCCTTGCACCAAGTGTAAATTTATTGGTGATTTAACTAGAAACTTGAATTAAGAAGACTTAAGTAATATTGAGATCAGTACATCCTCAGTGGTGAACCTGTTGTCGGTCAACTGTAGTGCCGTGATTAAAAATATTAAGCAAATTGAAACGGTGGTGTGGTGTGTAAGGGGGAAGGAGGGGAAGGTCAGGAATCTAATCCTAAAATGTGGTGTTACAGTCTGAAAATATGAGGCTGTTTACATGAGGAAGTGAAAAGCTAAACTTTCAGAAGCAGTATGGAAAGAAGAAAAAAAAAAAATTTCTAAAAATACAGCAAACCTTGGATCCCTGACTCTGCCTCTGATGTCCTCGAGCAATCTTTTGGCTTAGCTTCCTGATCTGTAAATTAGGAGTAACACTCAATTACTCTGGTCACGTGAAGATCTCAGCAATGACTCTTTGAGGTTCTCAGGTGCTTCAGTGCTTGCCAAGACCTTTCAAAAGCAATTTTCCTTCTGGAATGCCAAACTTTTCCCATGTGTAACAATTCACCCAACTTATTTCAGTCATTGAATCCTCAGAAGAAAGAGTTTCCAGGGACAAATGCTGTGATCAAGCCGTTTGAAGAAAAGCCTGCCAAGAGAATCCTGATAACTTGCAAATCCCTCAGTTTGAATCTCCAGGCCTGTGTGACTGAAAATGAAAATGATCCTGCAACCAACGTAAGCTGCACTTATTTCCCTGACATTTTTCTCTTTCTTTATTTTGTTTTGCTTTTCCCCTTTTTTCTCTCTTTCCATGAGCTTGCTACTTTGGAAGGAGAAGGTAAAAGGAAAGCTGTGCTGCACACGGCTGCTGCATTCTCCCCTCCTCTGCACATCCCTTTGGGTTGAATAACAAAACAGTTACCCCAGTCAGTAAACACTTTGAAGCTCATTTAGATTGCAGACTTTTTAGCTACAGTTCTGTGTTGAATTAAAACTATTAAAATCCCCTGAGGATTCTTGACAGTTGCTGTAAGAAGAACCAGTTTGAACTGCCAAGGGAGTGTGTAGGGAGGCAACTGAGTATCAGTTGCTGGTGAACCTTTTATTTTGTTTTTTCAGAGACAGACCAGGAGATGAAATTACGGAAGAGAAAGCAAAATTGAAAGGACTGGATGCTTCATCTGGTGGAAAAGCCCAGCTAAAAACAGGACAAAACAGGAAATTTTGCTTCCTCTTTGTTTAAGAAAAAAAAAGAGCAAGGAAAAGCAAGATGCAGCTGTCAGTCTGTAGCTTTTAGTTAGTTCTCCTCTGGAGCAGGAAAGTTCTGAGAAATTAGTATCCTGGCAACTCAGCTTTCATGCATTACATATGAGGCATTGATTTTTTTTTTTTTTTTTTTCATTTGAAGATGACCTCTACAGTGAGTGCATATTCAGCACGATGTAATCAATACCCTTTTTTTTGTCAGACTGGAATAACTGTTTAAGTGAAGTCACGATAACTGTACCAAGGGCATGAAATAATTCCCTGCCCAGTCTGAAAGAGCACAGAATATTATACCCACCATGCCTTGCTCCTTATCTCCAAAGTTTTAAGATTGTGATTTCTGGACAGCTCAGGAGGTTGTTATTCTGAGACTTATTGCATAAGAACTGTGGAGCCTCTTTGGAGGTTACAGTGGAGCCTCTTTGGAGGTTACTTGCAGTCAGAGGACTGAATTCCCCGGTGCTCAGCCGTAGAATAAGCTGGTACTGTCAGAGTGGTCTGAATGCTCTTGGTTTCCTAGCAAAATGGGCCGTGTGTTTCCCAGAGAATAATGCACCCACGCATTTGTGTTTGCACCAGCAAACATTTTGCGTCTGCTTAAATCTGTCATCTTTGTGCCGTGTTTCTAACGATCCCCGGCCAGCCCACCCTTGCTCTTCTTTCCTTTGTAATGACTCTGCAGCTACAGTTAAAAAAAACCAAACCCTTAACATGTTTCTCTGGGGCTCTGCATCCCTGACAAATACCTTTGGTTTTTATCCTGCAAGCTTCTACGTTAGCTGTTGGTTACTGCTCTGGGGCATTGGTAACAAACTACTTTAAAAGCCCCTAAAAATCTCCTGTTTGGAAACTTAATTTTGGCAGAGGAGTGTGTGAGCCTGTGACTTTCATACACCTCATAATTTGTAAATGATATCTGTTTGCTTTCTTTTTCCTAGCTGCAGGAACCTAGTAAAAGGTAGAGCTTAGCCCCTTGCTCTCAGTTACCACTATGTTCTCTTTTTTTTGTTCTCTGCTTTCTCCAGGTAGAGCCTTTCTTCGTCAGTGTGGCACTGTACGACGTCAGGGATGGCAGGAAGATCTCTGCTGATTTTCATGTGGATTTGAACCACACCCTCGTTCGACAGATGATTTCAGGTTCCTCTTTCTCATTGGAAAATGGCTCTGTTGAAAATACAGACCCAAATGAAATGGAAGAACCACAAGTCAAGGGGTTCCCAGAAGAATGGCTTAAGTACCCAAAGCAGGTATTCCATGTGTGACTGAGCAACTCACAGAATCACAGAATTTCTGAGGCTGGAATAGACCTCCAAGTTCATCAAGTCCAGCCTATGACCCAACACCAGGACATCAGCCAGACTATGGCACTGAGCGCCGCGTCCAATCTTACCTTAAACACCCTCAGGGATGGCGACTCTGCCACCTCCCTGGGCAGTCCACTCCAGTGTCTAATCTACAGGTCACTCATATAACCTATTTTAGTCCGGTCAGGGAGTTCCTCTGTACTACCTGTGGTTCTTGTTCTCAAGAACAAGGGGGTTTTTTTGTGAATCAGTAGTATTTGTGTATGGGCAC
Source organism: Megaceryle maxima (assembly GCA_024605025.1). Lineage (NCBI taxonomy): Eukaryota > Metazoa > Chordata > Aves > Coraciiformes > Cerylidae > Megaceryle > Megaceryle maxima. Next base: position 27,112 of record JANHGN010006973.1, on the reverse strand, counting down.
TTGATTCTTGAGCTCCCTGTATAGACTTTAAAACCATTTACAATCAAAACTTTAAGAAAAGATAGTGTCATTCAGTGCAACCACACTTTTCCTCTGCTCTTTGGGTTCCTTTGCTGACCTCACGAGAGGTCAACCCAAAGAAGCTGCGTTAATCTCACAGTCCATCCGCTTTCTCGCTCTTGCTGGAACCTGAGGCCCTGTATGTTACCTGTTCCTTCTCCCCATCCTTCCCCTGAGGTGTGACAGATTCAGGCCAACATTTCAGGACAGTCCAGAAGGAGCTGTTGGGTGAGGTGCTGCTGACGTTCTTCTTGACTTGAGTCAGTCTGTTCTCAAGGTGCTGCATGTTGCACGAGCTCGCTTCAGCATTAGCACAGAGCTTTTATTTCCTGTCTGGCGACACTAAATATGCAGAGAGAACAATCCTCTCTAATCCTTTCTGAGTTTGTCTTGTTACCATTTCCAGCACACTGGCAGTATTTCATTTCTCCACTACTGCTACTTTTTGACTGCTCTCCCTTTTCTTCACAGGCTCTTTTCTCCATAAGCAATCCTCATTCCGAGATCGTATTAGTGGCCAAAATAGAAAAGGTGCTTACAGGAAACATTGCCAGCAGTGCCGAGCCCTACATTAAGAATCCTGATTCCTTTAAGGTAAGGTACCAGCAGCATCAGTTCCTTCTTTGTCAGCTGCAGCGCAGGAATCTGTGCATGGTGCAGCCCTGAACTTGCCGCCTCATGGCAGAGCGAAATTCCCTCTTGGTGGTCTTTCAGAAATGATGGGTTAGTGCACCTTGTGTAAGAGCAGTGTTGGGACAGGCACCTTTTTCTCTCTGAGAGCAGACAGCATCTACTTTGGGCGTGCTACGGAAAACTGGAATAATAATTGGTTCTGGCTGGAGGGATGGATGGTGAAGGAGTTCAATTCATCAGCAGCATCATATTAATCTTTGCTTTCTGCCCAGAACCTTCTGTTATGGGCAGCATCAGGCTAAATTATTTTAGGGAGACTATAGCCTCTTCATCAGAGGAGTGCTTGGATCGTAAAGCTACGGATTAAACAATTCACAGTTTCTTTCTTGCAGTGTGCACAGAAAGTGTTAAAAGCCAACAAACAGTTCTGCAGCAAGCTGGGGAAATACCGTATGCCATTTGCTTGGTCAGTGAGGTATGTATTAATTCTTTTCATCATTTCATAAGTATCTTATAGCTTATTGTGCTCTTGGACTCGTATCCTTTTATTCTTTTCTGCCTGAAGCTAAGCAAAGCTTTCTGCGTGGTCCAGGACCCCAGAAGACCCTGCAGCTTTATTATTTCATTGCCCTATTTTTCACACAGCTGAACATTGGGTACTTTCTCATTAAATGCTGCTGTGGTGGAATCTTTTCTTCAGGTACATAGTGAAGTTGCCAGGGAGTAGCAAGGGCGGCTGACAGAATATCCATTTATCATCAGTGATTTGGTGCTAAAAATTACCAAAGAGATTTCAAAGCTGCTGTTCTCACAAGAATTTCCTAATCACGGTCTGAAATGGGGTTGCAGTGGCCACCTAAAATACTGTCACATGAGTCTGAAGGTCTGTTTTTGTTATGTTGGTATGGAGAGCTGCCTGAAGCTGTGGGGAGGAAAGAGGAGCTAGCACTAGGTGGAAAAGTCACATTGTGGCATTGCCCATGACCATGAGGGATGAGGGAGTTGGAAGAGTCTGTTTGGTTTTTACTGATGGATATTTTTGTATGTGCGTGCTCAAGAGAAAGACAGATAATACGTTTTGATCTGTCATTGCAAGCTCAAGGATGCTCATTAATATTTACTAGTACTGTGCAGCCAAAGGACTGTCCATCAAAATTATACTGATGAGTGTCTCTTGGGTTGACAGAGCCACTGTAATGGACTGTATGATGGCAAGAGGGGTGGGGGTCAGACTGACTTCAGTCCTGGCTGTCCGTGTCCATGCTGGTCCCATCAGTGATACGTCCCACAGCTCTGTCATTGCTGTAGCACGATGATTTTAACTAGTTCAGGGTCTGGCTGGTCACTCAGACATGTGGAGGAGGCTAAATCATGGGGGTTGGTCTCCTAAGGACAAGAGGAAATGGCTTCAGGTTGCCCCAGGGGGAGGTTTAGGTTGGAGCTGAGGAACAATTTCATCCTGCAAGGGTTGCCCAGGGCAGGGGTGGAGTCCCCACGATGATCTCTGGAGGGGTTTCCAAGCCGTGGAGCTGTGGTGCTGAGGGACATAGTTTAGTGGTGCCCTGGCAGTGCTGGGGAAACGGTTGGACTTGATGAGCTCAAAGGTCTTTTCCAACCGAAACAATTCTGTGATTCTGTCTTCAGCAAATCTCATCTCAGAGTGTTTCTTGGGAGAAAAAAAACCAAAACACACCAATACAGATGGATTTTCTTCTTATTTTGTTTATCAATTCTTAAACTTTTTCATTATAAATCACTTTATGAGATAAGAGTTTAAAAATCAGTGACCAGATACACCCAGTGTAGGCGCTTGTTGGTATCAGTGATGTTGCACAAGGGATTTATTTAGTTCATTGGGTCAAATTCTGCACTCATTTACATCTGTTTATGTATTAACATTACTCAGGACTCTGCTTGGTAAAGGCAAAGTATAATTTGGCCCTATAAAATCTATTTTTGTTTTCACAGCTTGAAAATAGAAGTTTCCACAGGAGACTATCACACCACAGGGGGAAAAAAATGGTTTGGCTCCAAGAAATAGCAAAACCCTGGGTTTGGAAATGTGTTTTCCAGTCCTTCCATTCTGGCATTAACCACACTCCTGGTTTTGTGTGGAAATTTTCCCCCCGTAAAGCAGTTGCAGATGGCCACAGTGTGGTATTTTTTTCATGTACATACGCCTTGAGCGAGCCAAAATCTTGACAGCTGAGTATTGTGCATGGGACTGAAACTCTTAATTAGCTGGTGTGGCATCCAGTTTGCTGGCATCGTTGAGAAGCATGACTCAGGGTTCCTCCCTGGTTCCACCTCAGGGTTAGTGGGACCTGGTGCTTCTGCTCTTGCACAGGGGTAGTTATGGGAGGTGTTAGATCTACAGCCCATCAGAGCTATCTCCCAGACTTCTGTTCCTGCCAGAGCTGCCAAAGTTTGCAGATGTGCGTCCAAGCTGTGTAGCAGAGATGTGGGGAAATTTCACTCGGAGATCAGTCTTCACACGCTGCTACTCCTTCTAAACCTTCACTCTCATGAACTTCGCATTTCAGAGCCAAATGTCTGAAGAACTTCTTTACTGTAAGGGCTGTAGAGCATTGGAACAGACTCCCCAGAGAGGTTGTGGAGTCTCCTTCTCTGGAGACTTTCAAGACCTGTCTGGATGCATTTCTGAGGGATCTGCTCTAGTTCTGTCCTGCTCTGGCAGGGGGGTTGGACTCAATCTTCAGATGTCCCTTCCAACCCCCACCATTCTGTGAGTCATTGTGTGGGTGCTGCTCCGGTTCTCAGCTGGTGTGGGTTGGGGTAGCTGGAGGAAGAGAGGCTGCACTGAACTGTGGTGGCTGCAGGTCTCAGGCTGAGTCTCTAACCCTAGATGTGAGCCCGTTTTCCACAAAACTGCTTAAAACATAGCTTTTCTCAACGTGAAATTGAACATTCTGTAGGTTTCCCACACTCAGAGAATTGTTCTGGTTGTGGACTGTCAGCTCACAACGTCGGGGTATTAGAGTCCTAGAAACACCTTAAATTCTGAGATGATGTTTCAGTTTCTGTAGTGAAATCTTTGTTTTCCCCTAAACTGGCACCTGTAGAATCTCTTCAGGATTGTAGTTCTCTGAAAGTTGTCTTATTAAAATCACTCTGGCAAATAAGTGACCAAGCAGGAAGGAATCATTAATATATTAGACAAATAGTGGCCTCCTGCATTGTGGGAGGGTTTTGTTGCGTCCATCTCCTTTTGGTCAATGTGAGAGTCATCATTCTCAGATGCCTTTGGTATGTCCTCTGTGACAAGGAGCACGTCTTGCTCCACCTGCACCCACCAGCCTGAAAGGATCTAGCAAAACAGTGGGGCTGCAGTTCCTTAACTGCAGATGGAATCACAGAACCACAGAATGTATTGGGTTGGAAGGGACCTCTAAAGGTCATCTAGTCCAACCCCCCTGCAATAAGCAGAGACATCTCTGACAAGGTCAGGCTGCTCAGAGCCTCATCAAGCCTGGAGTACTGGTTGCTTCAGCAAGTCTTCAGCTTTAGTGAGCTGAGGGAACAGACACCAGAATGGTTTGACCAGAAGAAAGGCGTCTCACTCTTCTCTGAGCACATAAAATATAGCTGGTCTTCAGCTACCTTGTTTTAATGGACATCTAAATTGCTCTTGTAGTAGTAAAAGTCACAAAGAGCTTAATGTAAATGGAGTTGGAGGGGTGGATATTTGTGGATAGAATCATAGAATGGTAGGGGTTGGAAGGGACCTCTGGAGATCAGTGAGTCCAACCCCCCTGCCAGAGCAGGGTTACCCAGGGCAGCCCACACAGGAACAGATCCAGGCGGGGCTGGGAAGTCTCTAGAGAAGGAGACTCCACCACCTCTCTGGGCAGCCTGGGCCAGGCTCTGTCACCCTCGCAGGAAAGAAGTTCCTCCTCATGTTAAGGTGGAACCTTTTACCCTTGAGTTTATACCCACTGTTCCTTGTCCTATTGCTGGGAGCTACAGAAAAGAGATTGGCCCCTTCCATTTGACACCCACCCTTCAGATATTTCTAGACATGAATGAGGTCTACAGGGGTTTTCGTGCCTTTAATTTTGTCCTGGGTGTATAATTTTGTCTGGGATCTGCTGCTGGCCAGATGAGGAGCAGGCATGTGACCCCCAGGAAGCAGTGCTGCTGGGGAGGGTGGTTGTAGGCAGGGAGGACTCAATAAAGCCCTCCTGACTCCAGCCTGGAGGGGAGGAGGTGATGATGAGCCACCTCAGGAGGAAGGTTCCTGAACCACCCAGGAGGCACCACTGCCCCAGAGCTGCTTCCAGCACAGACCTGGTTCCTTCTCCCCAATCAGCATTCCCAGCCCTGCCCTGCCACCCTGCTGTGCAGAGCAGGGGTTTGCTCTGGGTCCCAGCCCTTTGGAGTTGGTTCATCAGCTCCAGCAGAGCCTGGGTTTGCTCAGCATCACCTTGCAAAGGCAGAAATCACTCCCTGAGTGGTTTAGTCGTCTCCATTAGTCTGGAGCAGGAAGTGGTGCTGAGTCCAGACACATCACAGTGTCACCAGTGCTGTGATAATTATTCAATCTTACCTTTTTTAATCTCTCTTTTTCTTTTTCTTTTTTTTTTTTTTCTTTTTCTGACAGCAGTTTCATAGGGTTTGTCAAATAAGTGGTGGCTGCCGGAAATAAGGTCTGGTTTTTTGACAGGGCGTGTTGGTGTGGACCTTGTTCCCTCTAACTGCTGGAGGCAAGAGTCCGATAGAAGGGAGTTGATGATTCTCTGCAGTTACAAAGAAATAAAACAGTGCTGCCTCTCCCCGTTAATTAAGTTAAGACATGGTGCATTTATACTTATCCTTGGGATCCTCTTCCAAAGGTTTACTCCATTATTTTGCATCTGGCAACAATTTCTGCTGGCACCAATTCTTCTTCTCACTGGCAGTGGAACAGAGAAGTAAATGAAGGAAGTGAGATTGGCCAAATGATTCACAGAACAGCACTTAGTGTCAAGAACATTTTACTTTTGTTAAGCAATGTTTTTGCATACTGCAGCCGAATCCAAGGTTCATTCATTTGGATAGCTGTTACTTTAGCCAGTCCAGCCAGCGTGTGTGACCCTCGGGGACAGACAAAGGGCACTGGAATGCCTTAATTAAATCCTACAAGTGTCAATGAGCAGGAATGGAAATAGCTGGGAATGTTTTCCTGTGCTTACAACAGCTGATACGAGTTGTTCCAAGTTAGGGATGGATATTCTTTTGGGTTTTTTCCATTTTGTTTGACCCTTTGTAGCTGGTTCACCAAAAATATCGACAATGCTCCACAAACTTGTTTAGTGAAGGAAAGCCAAGCTCTAGAGAGCTGGTGTCATGCTCCTGGAGGACGGAGAACAGGTTTTATGCATAGGACTCCAACCTGCTTCTGCAAAAGCATATGTTTCTTTCCATGGTGGGATGTAGGCTGTTGGGATTTGACATCTCGCTGTGATTTCTGTTGTTTCAGTTTAATTACAGTGAGTTTCATAGTAATTCTTTGTACAAAACTACCTGCTGATGCAACGAATCTTTCAAATGCTTCCTCGAAGTAAGGAGTCGGTCTCTTCCTTGACATGAGGAGTCATGTCCTTGATGTGTGAGCGAGACAGTGAAGCCCTGCCAGGCTCAGGGTTGGTGGCTCTTGGCCAGGTTTGGCCTCTCTGGGGCTTCCCCAGGAGCTTGTCAAGAGGCTGGAGAAGGTGGCCTGGCAGCCAGGTGATGGAGGGCTGGGTAGGAGTGGAGAGCAGGCTCCAATGAGGTGCTGTATGCCTCAGCTTCCTCATGTGAGTCTTAGTGACAGAAGAGGGGGGAAAAAGTGGTGGATGCTGATCTAGGAGATCATAGAATCATAGAATTATTATGGTTGGAAAGGACTTCTAGGATCATCAAGTCCAACCTTCATCCCAACATCTATCTATCCACTAGCCCATAGCCTCAAGTGCTACATCCACTTGTTTCTTAAACCCCTCCAGGGATGGTGACTCCACCACCTCTGCGGGCAGCCTGTCCCATTGCCCAACCACTCTCTCAGTAAAGAATTTCTTTCTAATACCCACTCTAAACCTCCTTCATGCAACTTGAGGCCATTTCCTCTCATCATTAGTAATTTGGGAGAAGAGAGTGACACGAGCCTCACTACAACCTTCTTTTAGGTAGTTGGAGAGAGCAATAAGGTCTCCTCTCAGTTTCCTCCAGACTAAACAACCCCAGCTCCCTCAGCTGCTCTTCATAAGACATGTTTTCCAGACCCCTCACCAGCCCTGTTGCCCTTCTCTGGACCCGCTCCAGCACCTCAGTGTCCTTCTTATCCTGTGGTGCCCCAAACTGGATGCAGTACTCAAGGTGCAGTCTCACCAGTGCCCAGTACAGGGACACAATCACCTCCCTACCCTGCTGGTCACACCATTTTTGATCCAGGCCAGGTTCTTGGCCACCTGAGCACACTGCTGGCTCATGTTCAGCTGTCTGTCAACCAATACCCCCAGGTCCTTTTCCTCCAAGCAGCAGGAAGATGATCTGTTGTAGCATTAAACCCCAGAAAGGTGTGGAGTCTCTGCAGGACTGGGAGTGCAGATGCTAGTGAGCTGAGGTTGCTGGTGTTCTTGCAAGGGCTTTCTTGGGTCAAGCTCTGCAGCCAGCCCTTGAAACCATCTGAGAATTCGTATTATAACCTTGTTAAAAAATTCCATGACATTTTCAGAGGTTCTAATATGTGTATATAAGGGTGTTTGTAAACATGTCATTTTTGTTTCTTTACAGACCAGTGTTTAAAGACAATCAGGGGAATGTTGACAGAGACTCCAGATTCTCACCTTTATTCAGGCAAGAAAGTAATAAGATTTCCATGGAAGATTTGATTAAACTAATCGCAGAATACAGAAGGTAACTGTGTTTAATTTGGTTTGAGAAGGAACAAAAGCTTTATTAAGCTGTGCAGAATTATTTGGACAGCTTATTTTTAATTCATATAAAGCAGTGTGCCCAAGTAGCTGTGTTAAATTAGTGTTTTTCACATTAGCCTTTTACCTGCCAAAGAGGGCTTTAGCTTGGACTTTCCAGGGAAACTGAAACATCATTTGGCACATTAATAAATATTTTGTAACCTAAAGATAGCAGTTCTTTAAAGGAGCTTCAGTCAGGGGAGATGCAGGTGGAGTAACTAACGTGCAAATATTATCTCAAGGAGAAAAAAAAAAAAAAAAGAAGAAGAGAAAATTAATAAAGAAGAAAGGAAGAAAATGAAACCACGTTCTTTAATGGTTTCCCCACTCTTTAGTTTGTTTGAGTCTCCATGACAAAGTGCAGGGTGGAAATTGGAAAGGAAAAACTTCTCACAGTGTTTGAGAGTGTATAAATTGGTGAGTAGCAGTTTGGCTGGAAACTATTCCACGCAGGTGTAAATCAGGTTAATTCTAGAGCAGGGGCTTTGTTTACACTGGAGATGGTGTCACGAGAATTGAACCATGAATTGCTTCCTGTCCCTGCTACTCTAGATGTGCCTAGAAATGAATTAATTGAATTAACTTCTCCTCTTTCATTTATATAAAATGAGATCATAGAAAGATTGCATGTCAGCTCCAGGCACTGGATCAGGCCCTTCAGGTCACCTTACTGATCAGGGAATTTTACTGGAATTCTCACTAATCAGAGTCACCGTCTCTGGGTTTGTCTTCTAAAGCATCTCCTGGATAACAGGAATTTAGCACCACAGGTTTGGCACTTCTGAGGTTGCTTGGGCACGAGGAATGTGTCTCGGTCCCTTCTCAGCATGGCACTTTCAGAAGCCGTGGTGCCGTGAACTGCTCACGTCTCAGTGGCCGTTGAATTCCTTTTAGGGAACGTTTGATTCAGATTTTAGAAATAAAAAGTGGGTAAGTTAATTCTCATAAGGTTTTGTTCATCACATTCTTCCTCTTCTACAAATTATGCTGTGATATTGCTTGCAAGGAAGAGGGAGGAATGAGGCCAAGGAAACAAAAAAAACCGAAACAAACCCACTTTTTTTTTTTTTTTTTCCTGCTGTTGCATTTTATTTCAGTTTAATAGCTCATAGGTGCACGTTAAATGTGTTTAGTGTATATGTATATCTTAAATCAGTCTGGTCTTCATTTTGGATTCATTCCTGTGATGGGTCTCATCTCCCCTTTCCTAATTTTCTAAAATGTTTTCCTTTCTGTCATTGCAGAGCAGAGAAGATTAGCAAAATCCAGACTATTCCTGGCTGTTTGGAGATTGCGGTTGATTGTGTTCCTTTGGAACATCCAAGTATGATTCCACTTTATAATTAATTGTTACAGTTAAACAGGACACTGTCATAGGCTTTCCAGGCAGAACTGCTACCTTGAGACAGTTCTGGTAGAAGAGTTCTTTGTTGTATGGAAAAATGTATGCAGGGGCCTGTTCTTCATTTCTTTTCACTTAATTACCCCACTCTTCGTGTAATCCTGGACCTGGCCAGATATAACCCAGCAGCACAGGACACGGCATGCTGAATCCACATGTGGTGAAAGTCCAAGGACTGCTTTTTGGTCTCAAAGGGATCAGGCCAAAGAGCAGAGTGGACTTCTGTAGGTTGAAGTTGATAGTCTTGAACTGTTGATGGGCTGTGGTGCTCATAGCCTCCAGGAATGAGCACGTGGGTGATGTGCAGCAGGTTTCAAAAGTGGGGACTAGATGGAGGAACAAAGATTCAGAGGCCATTGTGGCATCAGAGCAGCAGCTGCTAAGATAGATGCTTGAGCAGGACACTTTTCTCTCTATAAATTCTCTGCTTCAAGGGCCAGATTTCATTATAGAATCACAAAGTGGTTTGGATTGGAACGGACTGTAAAGATCATCTAGTTCCAACCCCCCTGCCATGAGTGGGGACACCTCCCACTAGCTGAGGACACCCACTAGATCAGGACTTGCAACTGTCACCCACTGTTGCAAAAAACTTGGGCCCATTGAGTCATAACATCAAACAACTTTGTACCATCTTCATATGGTAATAGGCAACAAAACACTTCTGCTGACATTTCAAAGGCATTTTTTTCTTCTTGAAATTAAAAGAAAACAGTAGCTCAGAGTAGACAAAATGGTCCAGAACAGCTTGGGCTTTGTACTGTTACCTGACTTGGTGTGCACCATGGCCAAGGGAAGGTCTGGCTTGAAATGGGGTGTGACAGTCAGGTGCCCAGTTCCTGTGGAAAGTCAGTGAAAATCCCCTCACTCCAAAGAGTTAATGGCTTAAACCTTTCTTTGGTGTGGGGAAAATTAGTCTTTCCCTGAAAAAGGCTGTAAAACAATGTCAGAACTGTACCAGAAAAACTCCACGCTGTAGTTAAACGTCCCAGTGATGTCATGGCACAGGCAGACAGGGTGTCTGCTGTTCCTGTCCCCTGTCTGGGGGACAGAGTGCTCCTTTTCATCTTCTGTTTCTACATCCCATGACCCTTATCCCAATCGCATCGTATATTTAATCTAGTTCTGCACTACTTGCCTTCTTCATTTCATTCAAGTGTGTTCTTAGATAATAGAAAGACTCAAATGAGATACCGAGCTGTGAAATTAATTAGAAACAGCATCGCTTTGGTGCACGCCATGGGAAGCAGCCCTGTAGCGCCACTGCTGTTGTGCCATCGAGTCCTGTGTGTGTCAGAAGAGGCTTTCAGCACCGTAGAGTGAGATAAAACATTGAAGGATGCTATGTAGTAATTGTTCTGAGGTAACGAGGATGCAGTTTAAGGCAGGATTTGACCTGTCGTGTCTCATTGTTGCTTATTCTTTGCAAGTTGAGGCAGGATTGGACTCGTTCGGTCTCAGTATTACTTATACTTAGTAGTAAAACTGTAGAAACAACCACAACATGTGATGGTTTTCTTTTCTGTTCTTTTGAAGACTGTGTAACCTCGTCTTTTATTCCAATCAAGCCATTTAATGACATAAGGGAGCATCAACCTACGGTGGAAGTCGAAGAGTTCATACAGGAATCCACAAAATACTCTCGACCTTACAGAGTGTACAAGAACCAAATCTACATCTATCCAAAACACCTCAAGTATGATAGCCAAAAATACTTCAACAAGGTACGGTGCGTGGCCAGGCCAGCGCTGGGTGGTGGGGAGCTCCTTGAAAGGAAGAAGCTGTCCTCATAAAGGAGGGGAAAACTGTGACATGAGTCACTCACTTGGCTTTTGGTCTTTTTTGGTGTTTGTGATGGTAAAAAACACTGATGCAGTTTGAATGGAGTGAATCCATGGATTACTTTTAAGTCTTTTTAAACGTTGATAGATCACCCACAGGTTTCTTCTAGTTTTTGACAAGGATTTGTTTCAGCCCTTGCAGCTTTCCTGTGCTCTACCCCATTGCTGATCTAAGCTTTAATACCTTCCTGTCCTTTCAGGCACGGAATATAACAGTGTGCATTGAATTTAAAAGCTCTGATGAAGAAGGAGCAAAGCCATTGAAGGTAAGCCACAATCAAGAGGTGTATTCAGAGAACCGTGTTTCTCTGTCACCCCAACTCAGGGCTACACTAACAGATAATTAAAGAGTAGATGTTCTCAGGCATCCCTTCATTTGCACTCTGGTTTTGTTGGATTCCAGCTGGTCATGGTGGTTCCAGCTTACAGTGCTGGTTGGCTGACTGGTGGAGGAGAAAGCAGAGAATATGAGATGACAATATGAGACAAATGAACCTTTTTTTCTTTTCACACTGCAACTTGCTTATTCTAAAATGTACTCTACCCTACATGTCCCAGGACACCTGATTCAAGAGAGTGAGGCACAAAATTAGAAGAACCTTAGACTTAATTCTTAACTTTGCTCTTCTCCAAGGGCTGTTGTTGTACTGTAGATTCCCCACCAATAAATTGCCATCACTCAATAGTCAAGAGCCTCCTGACTGGTCTCAGCTGGAGGGAAGGGTTGTTAACTGGTGTAGCTTTTGTAGCACTGGAAGGTCAGCAAAGGCCTTGTGTTGTGTACTGAAAAGGGAAAGAGCTTCTGTAAAGCTTTTTGCAGAAAAGTCTCAAATTGGTAATGGCAAGGAAGAAGTCTAAGGAGTCTGCATTGCTTATCTAGGGTAATTTTCACAAAATCGATGGACTTCTACTGGAAATCTGTATAAAAAATTGCTGGCATATTAACAAAAAAAAATGCTGAAGTCCTAAAATACTTATTTTAATATTTGATCAAAGTAATTCTCAATCTTTCATGATACTGTTTATGATGTGCACGCACATTAGATATGCCAAGACTAGTATCATCAGCAGAATTTCACCCTCTAATTAAAGCTTATTACTTTCATCAGTGTATTTATGGGAAGCCGGGTGGACCACTGTTCACAACTGCAGCCTACACCGCTGTGCTGCATCATTCCCAGAATCCTGATTTCTACGACGAGGTCAGTCTGCTTTTTCTTTCACTAAATATCTGCCAATCCCCCCTGTTTGCCAGCGAGACAGAGAAATAGGAGTAAAGAATAATCCTGTTAGAATGGCTTATGTATCTGGCTGGGCTTGTGCTGTGTAGATTTACATACAGGCTCAGGTTTTGGTTATGGATTTTTTTTTTAACTCAGTGAATCATTCCTTTTGTAAGAGGTTCGAGTGCAATTAAGATGCTGCAGAATTAATTAGGAACAATCTATCTCTTTAAAACGCACATCAGGATCGTGTTCTGGGTCCAGTTGCATCTCTGGAGTTAAATGAAAGAGTAAACAGGACGGTGAAGGGGGGAGCCAAACATCAGCCCAAATCCCTCTCTGAGACAGGAGCTGCACTGGGGCATTGCTGTTGATCCCGTGCTCTGGACAAAAGGTGCAGTGACATGTAACTGCTTCAACCTGTCCTTTTGCTACCACTTCTGCAGTTGCAGCCCCAGAACAGAGTTGCCACATTGGCCTTTGCCAAACATTGGTCACACATTGCCTCTCTACATGTCACCAACATCGGCTATTGATCACCCAGGCTTTTCTGTTCAGCGACTGATGCATTGGATGGGCTGTGGACGGCATGTGGCTGTTCGGGGTCTACGTGCAGTGATAGGGCCAGTGAACAGCATTAGGACAGAGACAGGGTTTGCTGGCTGTTGGCCAGTGAACAGCATTAGGACAGAGACAGGGTTTGCTGGCTGTTTGAACTATGAATGATATACAAACAGCCCTGATTAGAACTTTTGGCTTCATCTTGGAAAAATTTCCTTTTCTGCTTAAAATGTAATCCAAGCTGATAAAATGTCAGGAGGTAATGTACATGTGAGGTATCAATTTGCAAATGTCAAGGTGAGGAACCGAAATGGAACTTAAACCATTAAGTCTGCAGAGATCTTGCGTACCCTGCTGCTCCTCTGCCAGCAGCCTCTGGGGTTTTCACACACCTGGATGTGTCCTTGCTGTGATGCTTGTGAGCCATCTGACTGGGGCAGATTGCTTCCAGCGTGAGCAAAGAGCTGAATTCAGATCTCCAGGGCTGATTTAGCTGGAAGAGGTGGGCATCTGCCCTCAGCATTCCTCCTGTAGCGAGTGCAGCTTGTCAAACAATGTTATCAAGAAAGTTGCCTCAGTCTCCATGTCTGAATGCCCATTTCACATCTAGGTTTATAGTGTTAGATTCTTCCCTGCAGCTAATTTACCACTGGAAGCATTTGTCAACAATATCTAAACCTTGCACAGGACTAGCTTGGATAAACTAGTGTGGCTCACAAGGGCAAGGGGTCACTTTGACCAGTTCCTATGGTAACTATGCTTTGATTGCTTTGTATTTTTATTCCAGTAGGTTAATAGTACCTCAGACCCAATCTGTAGGCATTCATGATGACAGTGTATGGGATTTAAGACTGAGCAGATGCTGTAGATAAAAGTTTATTTTCATGCCAGCCTTTATCACTTGGTCTTTGCCATGAAATGATGATGTAGCCGTAGAAGAGGTGTCATTTTAGTGTCTGGTTTGGTCATCCTGAAAATGTGAGAGTGCTGATGGCTCTTTATGGCTGCTGGGGTTCAGGGGGTGGCTTCTGAACAGGCTCCATCGCTCTTTAGTTCTGTTCTTTTCCATCTTGCGCTATTTCATCATAAATGGAAATATTCATCCACAAGGCAGAGAGGAAAAAAAGCTGTTTGAAATAAAAGAGATGGGTGGTCATCCTACACAATTTCCCTAAGAGAGTATCTATCACCCGTGCAGACAAACAATTAGCCAGCAAAGGCAGGTTGTACTTAGACCTCTGTGTAGAGAGAGATGTCACTCACTTAGACCATCTCTGATGCCTGCTTTAATCGATTTTTAAACTAAAGTGAGGTGTAACATTTTACATTTCAGGTGAAAATTGAACTTCCCACTCAACTCCATAAGAAACACCACATTCTGTTTTCATTTTATCATGTCACCTGTGACATAAATGCAAAAGCTAATGCCAAAAAGAAAGAGGCTCTGGAAACACCAGGTACCTGTAGTAGAATTACTTTAAATTGTAAATATAAATGCTATATGTTCAAATAAGGATTGCAGAATTTCTGGCTGGGTATTATTGTCTTCCGTTGAACTTGAGAGGCTTCTTTTTCCTGAGGGTGATGTCAGGTTGTTCTTGTGCACAGTGGGATACGCGTGGCTTCCTTTGCTGAAAGATTCCCAGTTGGCTTCCCAAGAGCACAGCGTGCCGGTGGCAAGTGGGCTACCTCCTGGTTACTTGAGCCTGCAGGAACCAACCAGTGGGAAGGTATTAATACATAGTTTGGTATTACTCAAGTGGCACAGAGCATTTCTTTTCAGAAGTTTGACATGAGATCAGATTTGCATTTTCTCTTACCTACCAGCTGATGTGATCCACAGTCATAGGATCATCTGAGTTGGAAGAGCCCTTTCAGATCACCAAGTCCAACTGTTCCCCCAGCACTGCCAGGGCACCACTGACCCATGGCCCTCAGCACCACAGCTCCACG
>JANHGN010006973.1:0-12386 GCA_024605025.1 Megaceryle maxima | reverse complement strand
GCCCTCAGCACCACAGCTCCACGGGGGGCTTGGAAACCCCTCCAGGGATCACGGGGACTCCACCCCTGCCCTGGGCCAGCCCTGGACAACCCTGGAGGGGGAGAAACTGTTCCTCAGCTCCAACCTAAACCTCCCCTGGCGCAACCTGAGGCCGTTTCCTCTTGTCCTGTCACTTGTTCTTTGGGTACAGAGCCCAACTCCCCCTGGCTCAAACCTCCTGTCAGGGAGCTGTCAAGAGCCAGAAGGTTTCCCTGAGCCTCCTTTGCTCCAGGATCAATAAGCCAGGTCCCTCAGCCGCTCTTCACCACCCTTGTGCTCCATCCCCCTCCCCAGCTCTGTTGCCCTTCTCTGGCCACACTCCAGCCCCTCAAGGTCCTTCTGGGAGCAAGGGGCCCAAAGCTGACCCCAGGATTCAAGGTGACAATTCACTCTCCCATTTTGTGGAGTGGTATCAGACTTTCCCATTGATCCTGTCCAGTTTGGATTATTTCTTCCTCCTCGTGCTTGTGTCACTATTGTCACGAGGACAGGGTGGGGCAGTGGGCTGGTCCCTTGGGTGATAGTCCCTTGGCTGGTAACTCTTGAGGTCTTGTGCTGCAAAGTGGGTGTGAATTGGCAGTAAATCCATGGTTGAGAGCACAGCAGCCATCACAGGTCATGGTCACCATGACGCGCATGAGCAAAGCTATGCAGGGAGAATTGGAACAATAAGTAGAAAACTGTATTTTTGGCTTTGTTTTTATAGCAGATCGGCTGCGATGTAAAATGGGTAGATAGTGGGAAACCACTTTTCAAAGTCTCTACTTTCGTTGTGTCAACAGTAAATACTCAGGTAAGCCAAATTTCCTCTTAGCTCTGTTACCAGCTTACGAACAAAAAAAAAGGTCAAGAAATATCTGAAAGGTGCTTTAAAACCTTGTATGATTTTGTCCCTCTAAGATTTAAAGGTTATTTGCATGTAGAAGGGCAAGAGGGCAATGATGGAATACATGCTGGAAGGAAAACTATAAATTATTTAAGGTTATACCAACAGAAATATTGTGGAATATCAGTTGAAACTGCAAGAAAATAAATTGTGAGCACCAGGAAGAATAAAAAAAAACCCTGCCCATTGAAACCCTTTAGATTGTGAGAAAAAATTAATGGCTCACTACACTGAAAAAGGAGAGGTCAAGGCTTGTGGAAATAAGTTGTGTATAGCAAGGGGCACTGGCCAAAGGGCTGAATGGGTTGGTCCACATCTCTGCATCTTGTGTCTGAGGCAGTGGGGACCAAGGTGCTCTCTGGTGTCACAGGGGATTGCTGGAACTGGTTTGTGGAGCTGAATCCTTTCTGTAGCACCCATTAATGTCAGTGTTCATCCTTTTAGGATCCGTACCTGAATAACTTTTTCCATCAGTGCCAAGAAAGGGAAAAGGATCTCTCCCAGCCGCCTACCTCAAACTTCATCAATTCTTGTAAGGTAAAGTAACCTTTAATCGAATGGTATTTAGGGCCTTCACTACACAATTCTAAGCTTTACCAGGAGGTCTGTGACAGCTCCAGTCAGGTTCACTGGAGGTGATGGATGCAGGACTGGTCCCAGGGCTGTCTCCCATCCCTTCTCATTTAGAGCATGGCTGCACCCACCCCATCAACTCTGATAACCCAATGCCAGACCTCAAATCCTATTAAAGGAAGGTCTGGTGTGGCTTAGGAATGTCCAGGAAAAGGATGTTTTCAAACCTCAAAGCATCCATGTTATTCACAGCTTATACCTCTACAGAATGAAGTCTTGAATTTTTGGGGAACTGCTGGGCATGTTGGACAGAGTTTAGGAATCCATAAAAGCTTCACAACTTTCTAAATGGTAAATCAGTTGCCCCAGCTACCAGAATTGCACTTCTCTGGATTTGCCATTTATAGATTACCTTTCAATAAGATTCCAGTTATTCTGCAACTTTGTATGTGACATGAGATCAGCTATGCAGTATAGCTGGGAATAACTAATTCACCCCAGAGTATTTTGCTTTTATTTATAAATCCCTAATACCTTTGGAGTAAGTCTGGAATGATTTGAAAATGAATGAAATGAAAAACTTGGGAGAAATTCAAAGGAGGGTTTGGGTTTTTTTTTTATTAAAAGCTCACTGTTGTCCTTAATCAGAGAAGATGATGTAATGTCAGTCCAGTCAGGTTAGAGTATTAGTACTGCTTTTTACCAATGTGCTTTTAACATATTTTAGCCACAAAAAGTTCCATTTAATGGATCTCTGCATAAAGAGCTCTCCTAAAAATACTAGGAAATGCATATCTTGAAAATAATAATTAATTTCTTTTATTGCTGTTCCATCTGTATTTCTAGTGAGATATGCAAATTGGCTTTGGAAATCTCTCCTCCTCTTTCTTACAGAATTTGCTGAGGATTGAGAAGATCCATGTAATTATGAATTTTCTTCCTGTGGTCCTGAATCAACTCTTCTGGGTTTTAGTGCAAAACAGTGATGATGAAATTACAACTGCTGTGACCAGGTATCTGAATATTTTCTGTAGGAAAAGCATTCACTCTGGAGTGCAGCTGTAGAGGAATATTTTCTATAGGAAAAGAATTCACTCTATAAAGTGCACCTGTAGATGTTAGTCCGATTACAGCTGCTCTTGCAAAGGCTGACTGACATTGAGACTGTAGTAGGTGAGAATCCTGCTCCCTTCTTAACACAGGGCTCTGCAGATAACACATGAAAGAACATGATGTCATGAGCTGGCTGATACCAACCAGGAAATCATTGCCCATGACCATGGTGGACCTGTCTCTGCACCATGATTCAATTAATTGTGGGTGAAGGTCTCATTCTTGAGGAGCTAAGTGCTTCCTAACAAAGCTGATTATCAGTTTTGGATAATGTTTGGGTCTGAGGATCATAGAATCATAGAATGTTTTAGGCTGGAAGGGACCTCTAGAGATCATCTGGTCCCACCTCCATGTGTCCATCTGGTCCAGTCTCCACCTCCAGGATGTTGAGTTCAGCCTTGGAAGAGCTTAGCATCCTGCAGCATCCGATGCAGAGTGAAACAACCAGGTCAGGCTGTTGCAGGGCTTTTTTTTTAATTAGAGTCTATCAGCAATAACTGAAGAGCAATGGAAGCATTTTCCAGTGAGCGGGCAAAAGGCTGGAATGATTTGCTGAGTCTCTTGTCCCTCACATAATGAAACTGTCTTTATTGATGCTGTTAATCAGGGCAGCAGGGAAAAAAAAATACCAGAGAGATTATAATCACAGGCCTCTGCAGGAGGGCAGAAAGTTGCATTTCATTTTCTTTTGGCTGTAGAGGTGTTTTTGTTGTACTTCTGCCAGTAGCTAAATGCAGCAACTACAATACAACTACTAGGAAAAAATGACCACTGTCATCAGCAACCCTTTTAGACTAATCTGCTTACAGCCTGGTTTCTTTCTTTCCACGGATTCTTCTTCAGAATTAGTTACTGAAGAAAGACTAATTACTAAAACTTAAAGGAGCAAGGAAGAATTCCTCATCATAGCCTTGGAAAGCTCAAGTTTCAGTAGCCTGTCCCAAAGGATTGTGGCACCTTGCAGGGCAAAGTCCAGTTTCACCACACCTGGGCATGAGTATTTTCTAATCTTTTCCTTGGGAAGGAAACCTTTCCTTGTGCACACGTGTGATTTCACCACTGCGTGACGCTTGCCAGTGGGGGAAAGGGGCAGTTGGGCCGTCGTTCAGGATCCTTCATGGCTAAAAAAGCAAGTGATGTGAAGGCTAGATAAAGAGAACTGTCACCCAGGCTGGAATCCCAATATCACTTAACCAACTGGAAACGAATCATAGAATGGTGGGGGTTGGAAGGGACCTCTGGAGATCAGCGAGTCCAACCCCCCTGTCAGAGCAGGGTCACCCAGGGCAGGCCACACAGCAACAGATCTAGGTAGGGCTTGAAAGTCTCCGAAGAAGGAGACTCCACAACCTCTCTGGGCAGCCTGGTCCAGGCTCTGGCACTGTCCCAGTGAAGAAGTTTCTCCTCATGTTGAGGTGAAACTTCTTGTGTTTCCCCTTGCTACCATCACCTCTCATCCTGTTACAGGGCACCACTGACAAGAGCCTGGCCCCTTCCTTTTGACCCCCACCCTGCAGATGTTTGTGAACATTCCTAAGCTCCCCTCTCAGGCTTCTCCAGGCTAAACAGCTCCAGGACTTTAGAAGAAGCAGCTGTCTAAAAAAAAAAAAAACAACCCAGTTCTAACAATGAGATAGAAAAATGGAAGGAAGTTTGTGGGTTTTTTTCATACTTCAAATTCTGCGATTCTGTGAATTTTTTTTCTCTACATCCACCTGGCCAAAAAGGAAAAGAGAAGGCTTCTCATCAACGTGTCCTACATTGGCACGTGGCGGGTTCTGCTCCAAGTAGCTTGAAGCAGCTTGTGTTGAACATAGGAAAAGCAACAAGAGAATGAGAGCATAGATTGGCTTCGGCACTGGGGAGAAAACGTTATTCCTTTTATACTCTCTCGTGGTTATTTAGTTGTCTGGGGGCCCAGTCGTGTCATCATTTCCCTGTCCCATCTTTTCCAGCACTTGTTTCAAATTCGGATTGGAATAGGAACGACTCATTTTGTCATAGCTTTTCTGTTTTGACTTCTCCTTCTAACAGCAAGAAATGAGATGTATGAAAAACACTGACTTAAAAGAATTACTAGGCCTTTGAATCCAATAATAAGAATTGGCAGAAAACACTCAAATCACCGAGCTGGTCAAAATGACTACGTGGATGTGGACCACAGTCAGGAATATTAATAATCCATTTTAGTCGTGGTGTTATTACGTAAACTCCTGAATTTGAGAATTGGCTCACTAATTTTTGACATTTGAGAATCATCAGCTGTTTCTTCCCCATTCTTTTAACATCAAAATAAGATTATAAATAAATTAACTTGACATAAATATAGATACATACAATTACAGGGTCTTCTCTGTATTAAGTATCCTGAACAAAAAATGATGCATTAGCTAAACCTTCTCTGCCTTATGACACCACACAGCTCAATGCTTATAGTGGTTTTTCTTCTTTTTTTCTTTACCTTGCAGGGTTCTTACTAACATTGTTGCCAAGTGCCATGAAGAGCAACTAGACAACTGCATCAATTCTTACGTGACAGTAAGATTGCTATTAACTGGTTTATCTGGGGGGGTCGGGAGTTTGTTGGGGTGTATTTTCCTGTTTACTCTCACTTGTCTCTGTAGCTTTCTCTGAGTTTGCATCGTAGCTTTCTGCTGTTAGGCTGGGTGACTCTGGTTAGGAAACTAATGTCAGATTTGGAAGAGGCTGAGTCCGTTCTTCCCTCTGCCGTAAGTTCCTTGTGTCACCTTGAACAAGCCACCAATAGTATGTTTGGGTAACAGCTTTCTAAGCTGAGAATTTCCTGAAGGAGGATGTTTTGAGTAGAGGAATACATTAACTGCTCTTACTGGCAGGGACAGAGAAATTAACAGACAAATAAACCTAATTCAAGGTTGTTACCCTTATTTTTATTTTTTTTTATCCTTCCACTTCCTTTTATTTTTGTTCACTCCTTTTTTATTGCAGGGGGCGAGGGCTGGAACATGTTGTGTTAGTCTTGCTAGATGAATCAGTTATGAGTGACTTGTGTATCTCTGAGTGTTACGTTAATTAACTCGTGTATTTCAAATGGCAGCATAGAGGAGAATTGCAGGTTGCTGGAAGGATTGAAGTAGGTATTGCCATCACCTGGTCTCTTGGCCCACTCTGGTTTGGTGGTGGCAGAACTGGTGGGGGTGTTTAATCAACTTTAAAGTAAAAGCAAATACATTCCTGGTAAACTCTGAAGTTTTAACATGTTCACTGGTCAAATGATGAAAATATGGTACGAGTCAGGTTACTAAATGGGAATCATAGAATGGTGGGGGTTGGAAGGGACCTCTGGAGATCATCGAGTGCAACGCCCCTGCCAGAGCAGGATCACCCAGGGCAGGCCACACAGCAACAGATCTAGGTAGGGTTTGAAAGTCTCCGAAGAAGGAGACTCCACAACCTCTCTGGGCAGCCTGGTCCAGGCTCTGACACTCTCACAGTGACGAAGTTTCTTCCTCAAGTTGAGGTGGAACTTCCCATGTTTCCCCTTGCTACCATCACCTCTCGTCCTATCCCAGGGTACCACTGACAAGAGAACCTGGCCCCTTCTGCTTGACCCCCACCCTGCAGATGTTTGCGAACATTCCTAAGCTCCCCTCTCAGGCTTCTCTTCTCCAGGCTAAACAGCCTCAGGGCTCTCAGCCTTTCCTCAGCGGAGAGATGTTCCAGTCCCTTCAGCATCTTCATAGCTCTCTGTTGGACTCTCTCCAGTATTTCCCTGTCCCTCTTGAACTGGGGAGCCCAGAACTGAACACAACACTCCAGATGTGGTCACACTAGTGCAGAGTAGAGGGGGAGGAGAACCGCCCTCGGCATAATGCCAGATACATAGAAATGACATTATTTGCACAAGTTATCCCAGGGAAGGCATTTTACACATCATTCTGTAGGTCCAAGGGATCCTGTTGAACCCCACCATCCTCACCTAAATGCTGTCCCAGGCTGGCAGACACTGTCACCTTATTGTCTCCTTATTTCAAGGGTCGATGCAGTTTACATAAAGATTTTTGAGGTCAGCTGCCCACCAAGTGCCATCAAGGGTGGCACCATAGCATAAAAGATGACACAAGCCAAGGACTACTGTACTGTTCATTGTATTTCAAAGGGATTTCAGTGATCTCATGGAGATGACAGGCTCCAAAGCAACCTGCTGCATCTTCAAAGACATGTAGACATGGTTCTTACTGACATGGTTGAGTGGTGGACTTGGCAGTGCTGGGTTAATGATTGAACTTAATGATCTTACAAGTCATTTCCAACTGAAACAACTCTATGATTCTATGAATTTGTGATCTTGCTTTAACAAGCCAGAAGAAAAAGTCCCTTTTGGCTCTGAAAGCCTTTTATGGAAAGTATAGTTTGAGCTGCTGCTGCAGAGGTTTTGGCAGTGGATGGGGTGGACAGGTCTCGCACGGGTGCAGGAAGCTGATTTCAGCTTAGGAGCCTTTCTCTGTGGTGGTGTTTGTGTTGCGTTGCTCAGTGACGGTGGAGCTGGGTGCCAGCTCCCCGCTGAACTGAGGAACTGGTTTTGTGAATGTGGGGTGGGGGGTGGTTGGCTTAGCAAGTGAGTCAAGGTCCAGAGGAGAAGCAGAAGGGGTGTGCATGGAGAGCTGGCGTAGCTCCAGGGCTGCCTCACTTCCTGGGCTCTCACCCTCCTGGCCTCTGCAAGGTCATCTTCAGTGCTGGTTGCTCCCAGGGTGACATTCAAAGTGCAAATTAAGTTGCTGCAAAACCATTCAGTTTTATACCGCTTTGCATGGAGGTTCTGAAAGGTTCCTCCTCTGTCTTGCTTCTTTTCGATTTTTGATAAAATTTGTGCAGCCAATTTCCTCTAGTATGACCAACTTTGCAGGTTCCTCACGCCTGCACCTATACTTAACATCTCCTCTCAAGCACTTAACCCTCCAGCAGGACTACTTTAGTTTGAGGGTACCTGGCACAGGCTGCTCAGAGAGGTTGTGGAGTCTCCTTCTCTGGAGAGATTCCAAACCCACCTGGACACTGCTATCCTGGGCCCCTTGCTCTGGGTGACCCTGCTGGATAGAGCAGGGATGGGCACCAGATGATCTCCAGAGGTCCCTTCCAACCCCACCATGCTGGGATTCTATGACTAGTGTTGAGCTCTTCTCAGCAACCAAACCAGGCACAACATAGATTGGTCCATGAAATGCAATAAATCCTAGGTGCAATATGGAATAAAATTTCTGTTGGTGCAAATCAGGGCAATAATGTGAAGGTGCAGGGTTAAGATATGTGTCGAGTTGACCTCAGCCAGCATGGTTCTCTGACATGGGGTGAGTAGTTGGGTTGGCCAAGTATAGCCTTTCTTAGGTGTAAAATCCAACTGCAAAGGGTCGGTTGGGTCAGCAGGTTTTCCCACCCTCATTTTGTCCCATCTGCAGAACAGGTCAGATCAGATCATTGCTGCAGACTCTCCTGCGCCGAGAGAAGCTGGTGATTTTTCAGCACTGGGAAATGTGAGGCTGGTTATGAAGTTTCTGTGCACACCTATGTGGAGGCCAGGGAAGAACATGTACTGGTCTTCCTGTGCAGGGTATGTGCTAATTCCACTTGCAGCTAATTGGCTTTGACATCAAACCAATAATTTCCACAGTAACTATTGATTCTGCAATGCTGAGTAATATCCTCGTTCCTCTTTGTAGCCTGCAAGTTAGAGCAGAGCAAAAGTACTTTGAGGCTTTTCCAGCTGCCTTCCCATAAAATTGGAGAGAGCTTTCAGGTGCATCAGCGCATCAGAATGCAGGTGGCTTTTGGCAGGGTGGGAGAATTGCTTATCCCTTTCTCCTCGTTGTTATTTACAGGTCTTGCTTTGTAAGTAAAGAAGTTCCTGTTGCTGGTGTGCAGTGATAGCCAGGAATATTCATGGCAGTGGTGCCAGCTGCCCCTACTCGGCTGTGGGCTTCAAAATGGTTGTCAGAGTCTGGTAGTATGGGTTCATCAGTGCCCATGTGAGCTTCTCTTCATTTCATTAGGGATTTATCTCATGGCTGTGGTTGATATTGTAACACCCCTGAGCTGTCTTGCTATGGACATAAAAGAGGTGTTCCTGTGCTGGCAGAGAGGTTGGAGTCAATGATATCCAGAGGTCCCTTCCAACCCCAGCCATTCTGTGATTCTATGATACCCCAGGGATGGAGAAAAGGATTGAGGCCCATGAGAGCTGTCATCACTCTCCAGCTCTGCCACTGTTCTCTGGGAGAACTGGGTCAAGTTACTTCACGTTGCCATTCTTCAGTTTCCCCACTTTATAATTATCCATGGAGAATAATTATCCTGACTTTCTCAATAAAGTGGTTTGTGATCTGTTCCTCTTACCTGAATAAAGAAAACATACAGAATTTGTAACAGATTTATAGGACATGGGCTTCTCAGAAGACAAATCGAGACGTGATCAAGACAAAAGCTGTGACTGAGGAAAAGTCTTTTAGGCTGCCATTGTCACCAGATTAAAGATTGAGAAAAACACGGTGGGCCACTATAATAGCTTTCTCCATGAAGTTAGAAAATTATTCTTGAAAGAAAAGTAGATAAACTCACAACTGTCACCGTGCTAGTAAAGGAAACCTCATGACCCTTTTTGCAAAGAAACAGTCCCAGATGGAGCAGACCAGAAGTGAAGAGGCAGAGTCACTTCCCTTGCGTGGAAGCAGAACCAGAGGTGCTTTGATGGCCTCACACTCCAGATAATTAAGCCTGTTTCAAGTATGACATGGGAAGACTTCCAACCCTTATTTACACTGTAAAAAGCTGTGTTATAATTCATGTTAGTTCATGTCTGAAGCAGTGTTTATGAAAAGCCTGGTGTTGAGGAGGCTGTTGTCATTTTAGCAGGAGAGCTGGTTGCACTCAATCCCAAGGCATAGTCTTGTTCACCATTTATTGTGCGTTTGAATCCTAGTTTGTTCTGTCCACGTGAGGATCTTCACGTGTTTATCAACTTCTTGACCACAATTTGGTTACTGCAATCTTTGAATCAGCTTTGTAGAGGAAGTTCAGAGTATATACTGCAGTGCCTTAGCGTAAACACACTCATCTGACAACAGCCTTAACTTCTCCCAGTACATTCAAGTGTCCCGAGGCAGAAATTACAGTTTTAGTATCTGGTGCTTTAGGAGTGAGCTGCCTGTGAGAAGCTCTGAGTTCTTGCTGCTGTGATGTGGTGTTATCATCCACTTTTCAGCGTAGGGTGTAGCCAATCGCAGTGCAAAATAACAAATTGAGTTGGAGATACATTACTGCTGAACTACGAGTGGTGAGCTTGAGAAGCAGAAGATTTTACCCTCTGACTCTAAAAAGATAATCTTTTTCTGTCTCGAATATTTCTGTTTCTATAACTGAATGTAGCAAACTGTTTAATTTCCAGTAAAGTTACTATTTGATATTAGAAATACCATTTGCATTAGATGATCACTGTAGGTCCCTTTCAAATGAACTATTCTGCTGAAGCTTGATGGGGCTCTGAGCACCCTGCTCTAGTTGCAGATGTCCCTGCTCCCTGCAGGGGGGTTGGATTAGAGGACATCTAGAGGTCCCTTCCAACCCAGACATTTGTATGATTCTATGAGTCTTATTCTATTCCATTCCTTTCCAGTTCTATTTTATTGCAAATGCAGATGATACCTGAGCTAAAACAGTGGAAAGAAGCAAGGGGGAATAGAAAGTTATGTTACCTTGTAGCTAATGTGTAAATTTAATTATTTTCATAGTAAAAGAGAAATGGGAGTTTGGGTGGGGTTTATTTTAGCGGGTTAATTCATTCGTTGGTACCCGTTGGTTTATTAACCTCGAGGAGGCAGAGTGTGCTCAGGATGTAGCTGTGCTGTATTTGTGCTCCTTTGCCATTCTGAAAACTTCAGTCTGAGTATCAGAAGAGGTCAGTCTGTGATGAGAGTAGTGGCGAGGACAAATAAGGGAGGAATGTATCAGGTCAGGGAGGAAAAGCAACAATACTCAGCAGTGCCGACAGCTCTGCTCTCTACCTGTTTGATGACTGACTTTTCCTTAGCAGTCCTACTCTAATCAACCCCAACATCTCAAATGCATACGAAAGGAAGCAAGTTGTATTTTGCAAATCAAGATGATAGTGACCACATCAGCCTGTGCTGCAGTTTTGCTTCCCCTCTTGCTTCACATCCACCCAGCGCCTGCAGTGTCAGAGACAGCTGCCTTAAAGGGCTCCATTTCTCCTCTTCTGAAGTTGATAAGTAAAGGATAGAAAGAGGAGGAGGTGGTCCCAGGATCTGCTACCAGAAGTAACAGGCAGTGGGAGCTGGGAGGACACTGATGGCTCTGGTGGGCTTGATGTCAGGAACTAAATCGCTTCCAGATCCCCTTGGAAAAACATTCAAAGCTAATGACCATTCTGCTTTCCTTCTCTTCTGTGCTGGTGCCTCAGTGTCTTGGGAGGACATGCACTTTCAGCCTGGCTGGCAGCCCTCCTCCACCAACACTGCTGTGCACACTCGGGCACCTGCCTGAGCAGCACCAGAGCCCTTGGCAGCTGCTTGTCCAACGTTTGTGTTTCTCTCCTCCCCGCAGATCCATTATTCATGAGCTGAGGTGGTGTTGACATCACTGCCTGAAAGCAGGCAGCTCAGGGACTTTTTGAGGTTTCCATGGAGTGTGTTCACCTCCTGCACAGCACCCACTGTTGCTGCAGGCACCCCTGTTCTCCCCCGAGCTACCTTTCCATGGGTACTTTTGCTAGGACAGACCCACCTCTACCTCCTGCCAAGAACTCCAGCCTCCCTCCCTGCTAAGAACCCCAGCGGTGTAGTCTACGAGATGGGCCAGGGAACACATCCTTGCTTATTTTTATCTTTAGAGGCCTTTTCTCAGCACCAGCAGGCTGCAGTAGAAAAATTCCACAGCGACAGAGTCGTGGGAGCCAGCCGAGCGCAGCGGTGTTTCTCAACACTTGTCTCTTGCAGAATGGGAACGCTGAGCTGTATTAGCTTGTTCAACATTTGTCAACGATGATGGACACCGCACCGATCGCTGGCTCGTTTATTTCCGTCAAAATGCTAATGAGCGTGTTGAAATGTGCTGCAGAAATGCCAGAGCTGGGACAGCTGCACAATTGCTGGTTCACTAGAGATTTCCTTTTTTTCTTAAAAAAAAAAAAAAAAAGAAAGAAAAGAAAAAAAAAAAAAGGCAGGTTCCTCTTCTCTGTGTAAATTTCTCCCATAGTTAAATGTCATCCCAACTCATTTGGTGCAGGGAGTCCTCTTGGCGAAGAGGACAGGGAACGTAGCAGAAGTGGGGACTGCTCTGATTGATAAAACCAAAGCAGAGCGTTGTTTTCAATGGGAGAGAGAAGCAAACAAGAGAGGCCGGCCAAGCCAGCTGCTCGTGTAACTCCCTCGGAGCAAATGGATCAGTATCTGAAACTTAATCTTCTGGCTTGGGCTCTTGCTCTCACCATAAACGTGCTCAGGAGCTGCGGGTGCTGGAGCTGTGCCTCGTGCCAGCACCCTGCAAGGATAAACCAACTGAGATTCAAACTCCAGTGTTGCACTGCATGGGCTGTGGATGCTGGAGGGTCACCCACAGGCTTCTCTAGTGACATTTGTCTTCTTCATAGGATTGTGGAATGGTTTTGGGTTGGAAGGGTCTTTTCAAAGTCATCCAGTCCAAACCCCTTCCAGGGAGCAGGGACATCTGCAACCAGAGCAGGTTGCTCAGAGCCCCAGCCAACCTCACCTGCAATGGTGCCAGGGAT
>JANHGN010006972.1:0-39062 GCA_024605025.1 Megaceryle maxima | reverse complement strand
TTTCTGTTTCTACTTTTAGGAGCAGCTAAACCAATAATGTAACAATGATTTTAGAGTTTTTGTATTCTTGGGGATGAACTCATGGGGATAAAAGTAATTCTGCAGACCTGTATGCATAAAGCACTGTGTGAGGTTAGATACTCAGCTTGCTTTAGCATTTTAACAAAAGCAGCAGAGCAAGGATCAGCTATAATAATGCCATATGTTGTTGTTTGATTATGATCTATGGTCCTAATCAATCCATTAAGAGATGTCAAATTTATCCTTCAGGCTTTTATTGCTATGGAAACAAGTAGCGATCAGTGCAGAGGAAAGGAATTTGGGAGGTGTTGGTTCTCCGTGTCTGAATTAAACTCGGTCTAAAGCTAGACTCTCAGCAGTGCTACTTTGATGTAATAAAAATCTGATCTGAAGGAGACCGAGTGCTACATGTTTGTGCATCTGTGTGTGCAGGACAGCAGATGCCAAATGCTCCAGTTTTTGGCTCTATCCAATTTAGTGAATGGGATGGTCTTTTCCTGCCCTTGACTTAAAGGCAAAAAGATGAAGTTATGGCATCTCATCACAAATAAACAAGTCTTGAGTACTGCTTTTGGCTTTGGAAGAGTCCTGACGAGGTTTGTGGCTTTCTTTGCAGAGGATACGTGCCAGGCAAGCTCAGCCTACAGGTGCCTGCTTTTCTCATGGTCTGTCCTGTGTTGCTACTGTCGAGTCATATTCAGCCTTTGTGAAATCCAATTATGTGGGGTTATTCAGAAATAGGGTGAGCTAAAAACTTGTCCAGATTTCATAACGTGTAAAGCAAAAGCGCATATAAAGTGATTTTTAACTTACAAAAATATAATTTTCATTAACATTCTGAGAAGAACAAGCAGGATCATCCCCTAAAATAATTTCTGTGCCCAGAACAGATAAAGTTACATTTAGATAGTTTTTAAACTCTGATTAAAGATTCAGTACAACCAAAAGGCACGCTTATATAACTTTTACATTGTACCCAAATTTAAAAAAAAAAAAAAAGAGAGAGAGCCTGCAAATAATCTTAAACAGGAAAGAGGTGGGTGTCAGTTTTGTATTCCTAGTATCTAGCTTTGAAAGACAAATCTGAAACACATGCAGTACTTCTGCTTGTGTTTAGTATAAAACTTGTTGAATTTTTTTTTTTTTCCAGCTGGAGAAAAGCAAGCTAATTATAAATAAGTCCTTTGGTTTAAGTTTCAGTAGAATAGTAAGATGTACCAACCAGTGTGGCAATTGGGCATCTCCAAATAGTTGTTTGTTTGTTTTTACCCAAGCAAACACTGTAAAGTGTTTATGAATAACTGCCTACTACTTACCTTAGCTCAAGTTAAAGCTTAACAAAGTCAGTGGAGCAACACTCATGTAGGTGCTTTGAGGAGCTCACCTCCCTGCAGATGGGAAGAGATCTATACCCAGATCTTTTGGTAATGTGTGGGGGAGGAAAAAGTAAAATAAAATTAAAAAAACCCCCAGCCTTTCTGCTCTGCTTTCACTTCACTGTCAGTATTCCTGAGTCAAACTATAACTAAAAAGTAAGAGGTATTGAGGTGCTGTTCCTGGAGTTGTGGGAGGACAGTGACAGCTGGCTTGGGTAGTAGTGGAAATACGAAAACAAACCCAGTAAAACATACAGTGTACATGTATTGTAATGCAAAATCCCTTCTAGAGATGGCTAGTCTGGACAAAAACAATACAAGTTTTTAAGCAGTTATTTGTAGTATACTATGAGTCTGGGAGTGGTGGTTCCCAAAAAACTCATCTAAAAAGCTCAGAAGCTTCTGTGGGATGATCTCCCACATGAGTGATGGATGCATGAGCCTCTCCCATGAGTTAGGAGCAGCTGCAGCTCCTCATGTACTGATCACTCCTTTTTACCTGCTCATCCCTTTGTTACCTGGCCCATTCTTTGTCCAGGAGATGCTTGTCTGTCACTGTCCTTGCTTTTAGCATACACAGTGCTACTTGCTCCCCTTTCTGTCAGAATTTCCACACCCAATTGCTAGAGCTGGGCTTTCGGACAGAGCTCTGCTTTAAAATATTTTGGTTTTCCACTTTGGGTATTGAGAACAGTACACAAAACCTTGGAATTTCCTTAATTTCGCTATTCTTGTTTATTGTGATGCTGATTTAACAGAATGTATTATACAAGAGCAGCAATAGCAGTAAAGAGTATGTAAAAGGAAAATAAAAGAGACCCAGTTACAGTATACAGTATATATTTTGTGTAAGCAATTCCCTGTATTGAAAAGTGGCATACTGATGCCTACCTAAAAAACCTTGAAGTACCTCAGAACTCAACTCGTAAATGTATTTGCTTAGTAAAATGTTCCCTATTTCCTTTGTGTTCTTTCACAGCTAACTGTGCCATCTGTGTAGCTGTTGTGAATTCAAAAGGCTGCATCTACTGAGCGATGCTTCAGCAAAGCTGCTTCTATCTGTCCAACTAAAGAAATTACAGGGTGGCTTAAAAGACATTCTGCTTTTTAATTTGCTAGATAAGTGTGTGGGTACGCCTCATTCCATGGGACAGAAATGAAGTCTTGTTGAGTGACTGATGTATAACTATGTGACAAGACCAAAAATGGTGTATTTATTAATACTTAACCGGCTGTGCATAGGGATGCTGGGACAACATCTACTTGTTATAGCTTCTTGCCACTGGCAAGAGATGCTTTCTTGGTTAGCTGCTGGACAGGCAGCTCCACAGTATTTTGCCAGCATTTGATTATGAGAGCTTTGAGGAGGCAGATGTTTTCAGAAAGGAATCAGCAAAAGGTACTGACAACTTTATTGGATGTTGATGTGAACTTGGATCCATCTTTGGAATGGGTTTGGAAGAAGTGATGAAATGGCAATAACACATCCCTTTGAGTAAAATAAAATTCAATCAGTCCTTGCTAAATGTTGGATGAATGTTTTTAGCCAAACCTACCTAATGTTTCTCTTAATTTGGACATTCCAAATGATCTATTTTGCTGTGAAGGTATTCCAGAGATGACAAGCCTGAAAAGAAAATACTGGAAGTACATTAAGAAATATAATTTTGCACAGCTAATTTATGTATACACTTCATAAAATGACAGGATTTCTGCAGTGTTAGGTTTTAACTTTATGCCCACTCAGTTTTCTTATCAGCTGTATGCCAGCGGCTATACACATAATTCTCTCTTTCACTGCTTACTGGACCCAAGCCTACTCAATTTAGTTTAGCTGGCAATGGCACTTCTCACTTTCTTAAAACACAGGGCTTTCCAATTTCCAAGAATGTTTATAGTACCATAACAATTTGGAACAGGTGTTCCAGCCTCTCTCCTCTTCTGTGCAACAGAAGGTTTATATATTTTTCATTATATATGGAGACAAACCATAGCACTTAGGATGACCATCTGTCAATGAATTTCTTTTTTGACTATAAGCAAAATTGATTTTATTTTAAATTTCTTTTATTGTGAACACCAGTGAAACTGGTGGGCTGTCCCACTTCCCACATAGTTTTATGGTTAGTCATTTCCAGAGGATTAGTCTGTTGGTTGATGTGACTTTCTTTTTTTTATTCAGGTAATTCTGATAAAAATAAGGCTGGGTGTGTGCTTGAGTCAAAACTTCTTTATGCTTAGTGTGCCTGTTTAAAACTCACAAAACCCTCCTATGATACAGGATCACTCCTGGGGAATGTTCTCCAGAACTTTTGCTGATGGTAAATAATGAGGGATCTCAGAAAGGGCTGTTGGTCCTGCTGGTGTCTTTGTACTTTCTCAGGGACAGTCTCCAAATATGCTTTGAATACGGTGGGTGCTCCTCAGTGCTTTCTGAGCTCATTAGCCCCCTGTCTGCATCTTGTCCCCATCTCTACAGAGACTAAAATTTTTTCTCTGCTTTTTTTTTTCCCTAACAATTACTTTTACTTGTGCCCCCTGATAGCCCCCTCCTGCCAGCCCAACCCTCTTTCTTTTTATCTTTCCCTCTCTTCTTTGTGCCCCCTGATCCTGTTGCCCCTTGTATCCCACTGTTTTCCCCCAAGCTCATCTCCATCTCGCCGCACCCCCACTGGTGGCCTCTATTCTGCCTTTTGGCAGCTACTTCTGTTCAGCAGCTTCAATCCTTTCTTCATGACTACTTTCAGGGCACACACTTTACACCGAGAAAGATTTAAGATGCTCTGGGATTTAGCTGTGAAACTACAGTGGTAGTGGCACCTTCATGATGGGTTACCTCGGGGAGGGGGGGGGGGGAAAAGCACTTCTGTTGGCAAATAGAAGCCATGCTGCTGTGTTTTGAACATCAGTTCAAGCTTTGTGTGGTCTGCAGTCTGTAGTGTGGAACTGAGTGTTTTCCTTTTGCATTAAGATCTTTAAAGTAAACCATGAGGACAGTCGCTGCAGTTCACCAGGAGGTTATATAGATTCTGGAATAATTTGTGCATAAAGCACAGCAACTGCATTCAAACAGTGACCTCTAGGCAACTCTTGGCCACATCCCCAATCTCTGATTTGGGAAGGGAGAAGAAAGTTGAAGATGCACTTGTCTGAGGTGTACAGTTGCCAGTATTTCCACTGTGCATGGTGGGGGCTTCCAGCTGCGCTTGAGAGTTTGGAGCTCCCTTCAACAGCTCTGCCAGAGTGCTGTGCCTTCCACCTTCAGCCTGGTGCATCATTCAGACCCTGCTTTGGCTCTCTTTGGTTTCTGGCAGAGGGTTTCTGTTAAAGTTGATTCTAAAGAGGGATTAGGGGAAAGATGTAGGGAAAGAAACCTAATCCAGCCTGCTTCATAGGTGGGGGGGCTGTGGGAAAGGGCAGGGAGATTCTGAGCAGTCCTGAACAATGCTGCCAGACAGCAGATAGCTGGGCTTCTGCTAGGAGACTGAAAATCCAGTTGGGTCTGGGGTGGGTTTTGTAATGATTTGAGCTTGCTTAATAATATGGTGTCATTAAAGTGCTTCTAAGCATGTTAACACAGCTGTGAGCTATTGTGTTTTATGGGTATAACAGACCTTGTATTCCTGCCCAAAAAAATCTTATGGGAAATTTTCCAAGAGCTCATTAATAGCAGACACTAAATATACATTCCCACTACACGAACAAGTACTCTTGAGTCTGGCTAATTGTTATGTCAATTAATTTTACACAAGAGCACTTTGAAACGAGCAGGTGGGTGAAGGCTGTAGATAGGTAAGAGGCTGTATCAGTCTATTCACTTTCTGTTTTTATCCCATGCAAAATTATCAAAGCCAGTCTTCATCCAGAGATGGAGAACTGTGTTGTTCCTGGAGGACAGCTCACGCTCAGTTAAAATGAAACCTTGCCCACAGCTATGCATTTGAGGGGACATTTGGTCTGAGTGTGACGTTACTCATTTCACTTTGGGGTTTTTTTTTGTATTTTAGAGGTAGAGCTCTTCTCTAAATTACTGTGTAAGTCATGAAGATTCTCCTACCCTGTCATAGTTTGTATATGGGCTATTACTTATCTCTGTTATTACAGCTGGGGGTGATGTCTCCATTTCCACAGAGAGAAATAGCCTTGACAAAGATGTGGTGTGGGTGTCAGGGAAGATCCCTCTCCTTGTGCCATGCCTGAGTCAGAGTGAAGTGGCTGGCCAAATGGACTCCTGTCCTTACCATCCACGTTTTTCACAGGAACAGAAGAAATGACTCTTCAAGTATAATTTGAGAGGGTCTTGGGTTTTTTGTTTGGTGGCTTGTTTTTTGTTTGGTTTTGGTTTTTAGCTGCCTTGCAGTTCAATCCAAACTAGGATTTGGAAACCATTGTGTGTTGAAATGAATGAGTTCTGGGCACCCAGAGCACTTTGGCAGATTTGAGCATCTCAGCTGCACAAGAAAAGGTAATTCATCTCAGCCAAGTCCTGGATGTTATTAACTGGGGACTCAGTTCCACTGTGCTGGTTGGCTACAAAGGCACTGGAGATTGGCTCTTTATTCTCAGGCATGTCTAATTCTGATACTAAGGAAACAAAATAATTATTATTAGTTCACGTAACTTCAGTATATTTTGGTAATAGGAAAAGCAACAAGCAACATTTCTTACTAGCTTGACTCACAGATGAATGCTGAGAAATAAAGCATTACTTATGAAAGAGAGTATAAAAATAGAACTGTCCTGCCTCATAGTTTTCCAAGGTAGCTTGGAAAAAATAACTCGGAGTAGTTTTGCATAGAAAAATTGATTAGCAAACGAGGGCAGATTTCCCTAAATCTCAAGAATGGCAATTAAAAGGAAGCTGTAATTGCTGGGAGAAGAACTACAATTAACACTGTTCTAGTCCCTTTCAATTATAAGTAACAGGAATGGTGAGCTGATTCATCCCTTGGAGATCTGTGTCTGCCTCCATCTATCTTCCCAGCAAGTTCAAAGCCACATCTGAAAGCAACTCTAATTCTGTGTTTTTGTGGCATCAGCGGCTGTCCTAAACATCAGCAGCTGCCGACAGACCAAAGGTAAGCTTGGTCTCAGGTCTGCTGATATTTAAGAGCTCTAACCTGGATTACAAAGCTTTCTAGATATAATTTATAAGTTTGAACACAAGTGTAATGTGTTTCCAGTTGATTAGCTTCTCATCCAGCCTTTGGAAAAGAGAATATACAATTCCAATTACTTATTTAGCCTATTTATAACTTGTCCATAGAAAGACTTAGCTTATACATATAAGCACTATGTAATCTCTGGCTTTCTCTGTGTAAACATACACAGGGATAAAGACTGGAAAATTAATTTCTAAATTGAATATAGCTCAGCCATTTTGCTGGTGCGTTGCAGGACAGTGCTCCTTAGGAAGCAGTATTTCTTTTTTTTCTAGGGCAGCTCTTGATATCAAAATGCTTAGACAAGATGAGGTCGTGACTGTGTGTATGACATGTTAATCTTAAAACCAAAAAGTGGTTATTAAACAGATACAGGAATCACATCAGGAAAAGGCTCATGCCTTAGATCTCTTACTGTGGTCTGATAAAATACTTTAGTAATTAATTTTTAATTTTATGTTAAGGTGGCACTTACTAGTTTAGAAATGCATATAGACAATATATGGATTGCTATGTAATGACTCCTGTAGGAGACACTTGTGAGCTATACAGAGCCAGGAGCAATTCTGTCTTAAATATTTTCTTTGTGTGGCTTTAGATGTGCGTGTTGAGTA
This sequence comes from Megaceryle maxima, assembly GCA_024605025.1. Lineage (NCBI taxonomy): Eukaryota > Metazoa > Chordata > Aves > Coraciiformes > Cerylidae > Megaceryle > Megaceryle maxima. The sequence goes on along the minus strand of JANHGN010006972.1, from coordinate 31,889 downwards.
TTTTGTTCTATTCCCTTAAAATGGAATAACCACTTTCCCCTCTCAAGATACGAGACCTGCTTAAGAAACTGGGAGCTTGAATTTCTTTGTATAGACCTTTCCTTCCTGTCGGATGTGATCCTACCATCCATGTATAAAGAAACATAGGTCTTCAGACACGTGTATCAGTGTGAAATAAAACTCGAGTTTCTGCATAGTTTACATCCAAGGGAGACAAGTATACCCTCCTTTCTATAAGCTTTTTGGCATGCTCAGCAACTGTATATTTTGCAAGAAATTATAATTATCATCAATCTGCAGCCAAGAGCATCTTTTTAAGCTCTAGCTTTGGGGGGGATGTTCCAAAAAATAAGGCTCTTCAAAAAAGAGGGATAATAGATTGAACTGAGTTCTGTAGAAAAGAATAGTTTGGTAGGAATTCAGTCTAACTTGAGCCAGGAGCGACTCTTTTACCTCTTCCATCATGACCTCTGTTTTTAAACTCTGTAATTCTTAGGAATTATTGTTCCTGAGTGGATCTTAAGCTTCCTTCTTTAGATTCTACTTCTATACCTAGGCACATCAAGATATAGGAAATTACCTACCTAGTCTTCAGTAACCAAAGGGGCAGCTGAAAATAAATGTAATTTAAGTTTAAAAAGTTAAATAGAATCTGGTGGGGTTTTTGGAGGATTTTGATTTGTGTTTGGTTTGGGTTTTTTTTCTCACATTATGAGAAACTTAGATCAGATGGCAGAACTTTTTGAATATGTCTACACTGTCTCTCACCTTTGTACCTTAATTGTAAAGCTCTCGAGGAGTGTCTTTCTGACACTGTCACTGGGTTGCAATGTGCTGCCAGTGCACTCAAGTAGTTATTAACATCTGCTGCCTGACTTCAGGAAAGCGGTGAGGGGAGCACAGAGATCACGCGTCTCCCAGTGGGAAGGAAAGGGTCAAAGGCTGCAGAGAAGATTGTACAGGTAAGATGAAGGTTGTAAATTGTGGATCTAGCACTCCTAGATCTTTGCTTTCTGACACAGTAAATAGATAGTTCATTTCTGCATTGAGACCTTTGCCCATACGAGTGTTCCCACCCCTCCTTCACCCCAAGGTCTCCTCCATGCTGTCCTAGGTCCGTGGCAATACCTTATTGTCACAGCAGACAGAAAAAATTGCTTTTACGAAGAGTTAATGTGAAACAGTAGCATGGTGAACACCTCCCACTTAGAAAAGAACCATCATCATTAGAGAAGGTGGATGGAGGTCAGGACGGTCTCTCTGAAGGAAATTCACATGTAGCGTGTCTTCCTGCTGCAGGAGCAGCAGAGCTCTGCAATAAGCAAAGCTCCAGTGATTTGGAACCTCCCACTTTACCTAAGCCCTCATATCTTGTTTACTTTAGCATTTTCTTAACCTTCAAAGAGGAATGGATTAACTTTTTAAGTAGGCATGGTGCTGGCAACTCTAAGAATTGCATTTACCACCCAGAAGAAACTTGACAGTAGAACAAGTTTAGAATAGTAGAGAATGATTCCTTGCTTAATTATACATTAAAAAATGGTAAATTTATTCCTGATGATTATTCAGAACGAATTATTCAGTCACCCTTAGGGAGCACGGTGAAGCCTGTAAAATGGGTAACACTTGGGCACTTTTACTGGAATAGAGTCCTCCTCATGGTTATGGGTGAGAGAGTTTGAACTGATGATTAGCCCATGATGACTGGAAATGTGTGAGGAGCAAAGGGATCACATCAGCCCCTAATCATCACAGTCCTATTATGAGATATCTGTTTCAACCACACTGAGTTTCCTGCTCCTGTGCTTACATTGATTAACACTGGTTTTCTCTTGACTTGGGATATGTGCAAGAGTAGAAAGCCCCCAGACTGACAACAAATGTTGTGGGGGAGAGAAGAATGTGAATAAAACACGTTCTGGGCACAGCTCAAACTGTCACAATATTATTTGTGAACCTAATAGTAAATTGTAGTTGTATGTTGTGTACCTGGAGATCTACCTATTGAACTGGTATCTCCTCTGCCTTGATAACATGAAAACTGGTGATACAATGTAGGTTCTTGAAAGCCCAAGACCAGTCTGTGAATCCTTGTAGATGCTTCCAACAGCTTTAGGGCCAAATTGGGGCATCCCACTGCAGGGTCTTAGCTCTGACAGCTGTTGTCAGACATGGAGGGAACTTCTCTTCGGCCTTGATGTGTTGTGTGCAATAACTCAGTTTGTGTCATTTAATTTCTGAAATAGGAAGTATTTTGCTGATACAGTGCAGATACCATCAGTGGCCTTCTGTCAACAGCCTTATGATCTAATACTCTTTCTGGAGGAAACACTAAATTCTTTGGGCCAAAGGTAGTCTGGATCTGGATGGTGAGTAGGGATCTCTAGATCTTGTGGGTTGATGGCAGAGGACTTCAGCAGGGTTGCCTGATGGTGGGGCTGAGGGAGGTGTGAAGAGGTACCCTCTTCTTTTCTCCATGCCTGTGAACCAGTGAGGGTTTTTAATCACTTCAGAAGGTTGGCTCAGGTTTGGTGGTTTGATTTTGGCTTTTTTTTTTTTTTTTTGTTGTTGTTGTTGTTGTTGGTTGGTTGGTTGGTTTGGTCTTTTTAGTTCTTTGGTTGTTGTTTGGTTTGGTTTTTTTTCATGCAGTACTATCTAATCTGGATTCTCTTTTTGTCCTTGGCTGGATGTTCTCACAGCAGACACCTCACAGAGATTGCAGTCAAGATGTGAGAGGACAAAACAGCCAAATTTTATCTGCTAAACATTCATCCAGCAGACAAACTTTACAGGATAATTGGAAAAAGAAGCATTTTACTTGATATGGTTTCTTGGCTTCTTAAGAAGCCAAGTTGAATCTTGGATGTGCCACTTTGTGTAGGACATATTGCACATCATGCCACATTCTGCAAAAAACAACGGTATATGTAAAAGTAATAGAGAACTTTTGCTTCTGTAATAATATTTCTGCCATCTTTACATCTGGTTCCCATAGGTTGAAGTATGTAAATTGTTCTCCAATAATAAGTTGGCCATTTGGTTTTGTTTGTGATATGACAATGCTGAGTAATCACAGAACATTATTTACAAAATTAAACAAACCACAGTGCCTGCAACTCAAAGAATTAATATATCCACACACTCAAAAAACCCCAAACAAATCAAAGGGAATTCATTTGTTTGACAGCCATACAAACTGAATAAGGAAACAAGGAGAAAAAAAAAAGAGTTGGATGCTATTTGGCTTGGAATAATTTGAGATGAGAAGAGAGCAGATGGGGGTGAAGAGGAAGGGAGAAAAAGAGCATTCTAAATTAAATGGCAGCTTAAATGGGTATATTCTCTACAGGGCAAACTGCAGGAGGTTACAGGTGTATGAATGTCAGTGAAGCAAAAGTATAACAGTGAAGAATCGGGCACGTAAATCCACTTAAAGCTTTACAGGGCACTTTGAGCTTTAGAAAAGATGCTGTTTGTGACAATTCTAATTAGTAGCTACTGACAGGACTTGGTTTCCCCTCTTACTCTGTCCTAGCACTTCTGCACTCTATCTAAAGACTTGACTTCGCGTGGATACAACTGGTGCATAATTTGCTCTTCTAACAGTCTAGCTTTGAATTTGCTATAGTAGGGTGTGTTTTGTCAGGCTGTCGGCATGATGGTCAACCTGATCTTTTCGAACTCATCTACAGCTGAGGGTGACCAAGTCAACCCCACTGAGGAAGAGGGCAGATGATCCTCACTTAACTTTCCATGAGGCCTGATGGCTTCAAGGTACAAACCTCAAGCTGCGCCAGCGGAGGTTTAGGTTGGTTATTAGGAAAAACTTATTCACCAAAAGCGTTGTCAAGTCCTGGAACAGGCTGCCCAGGGAAGTGGTTGAATTGCCATCCATGGACGTGCTTAAAAGCCATGTAGATATGGTGCTTAGGGACGAGGCTTTGCAGTGGACTCACTAGAGTTAGGTGGCGGTTGGGCTCAATGATGTTGAAGGTCTTTTCCAACCTAAATGATTCTGTGATTCCAAATAAAACTCCCCTGAAGACTAGGGCATTGTCTGTATGGGCCAGCATCAGCCATGTCCTGAGTGTTAATGGATGAGGAATTGGATTTGGAATCTTTATGACAGAAACACTGGTATCTCGCTTGGTTTATTATAGATTGTTTTTCTGTTTGTGGTCTACTTAAATTTCTGGCATAACAACATTTTTCTCAAACTGATTTTACTGACTGCAGACACATGAGGATTTGAAATGTCACCAGGTCTAGAGCTGTCAATATGCAAGTTCTCCATAAAAGTAACATAAAGGTAGAATTATTTCACTCTTAACTATATTTGCATTAGCTTTGCATTAGGTTTGTGTGACAAACCCCATTCCCTGTGCCTCTGTGCTGCTGGGTGTGAGGAGGTAGAGAAATAGAGAGCAAAGTTGCGCCCAGGAAGAAGGGAGGGGTGGAGGGAAGGCGTTTTTAATATTTAGTATTTTTTTCTCTTTAGCCTATTCTAATTTCATTGGTAATAAATTAAACTAATTTGCCCAAACTGAGTCTGCTTTGCCCTTGACAGTAATTGCTGAATGATCTCTTCCTGTCCTTATTGTGACCCACAAGCCTTTAGTTATATGTTTCTTTTCCCTGTCCAGTTGAGAGGGTGAGTGATCGAGCAGCTTTGCTGGACACCCAGGGTCAACCCGTCACAAGAATCTAAACTATTTAGGGCCCGATAAAGCAGGACTGACACGTGTGACATCTTTTCAGGAAAGACTGTCTGTGTTACAATCTGAGATGAGCAGTAATAGCATTTTTCTCTTTTCTGATTTTAATAAATGCCTCAGGGCATTGTATTTGGTTAAACCAAACTGCAGACAAAAATGTAATGCACTGCTAACCTCTGAAGTATGTGCAAGTTTCTCCATCAGATATGTATGCAGAACATAGTGCTGTAATGATAATGATCCTCTCTAGGTTATTCTATGAAAAATTTAGTATTTTAGGGTCTGTAGTCTTTGAATTTTCTATTTTTTTTAAAGGAGTTCCAAGTATTTTACTTTTGTATTTGTTTATTTTTAATGAACTTTCCATTAGCATATGAAAGTCAGATTAACATATAATATGCTGAGTACTCATTTTATGTTTGTTTCTACTCCTGGCACATATTGAGCTGAGCACAACTGCAACACTAGCCTGTAGATGGCAATCTTGCTCAGCACTTGGAAAGTCTGTGGTAGTTCCAGAAGTTGTCTCCCTTTTTGTGCTGATATGGAAGATATATTTTAATTTATGATGCTTCTTTCCCCCACGTATATGTTGCATATGCTGTGCATAATCCATTTGGGGCGGCTGGCATTTCTGCGGCGCATAAGAGTGATAAAAAGTGCGTTGAGCTCTCCCGATAACTATTTAAGTGATTTCTTCTACTGCCTATGTTTGACACCGACATGATAGGTGGTTAAATATGTGTTCCCAGTTAAAGCCTGGAGCCCTCATCTGAGCTTGTCGGCAAAGTTGTACATGGGGACTGCTCCAGTTCCGTTTTTTTTGTGGAGAATGGGTTTTTTTTCAGGCAGCAAAAGCGGTTATTTGTAGGAAGATATGCTGTTTGCTTTTTGTCCTCCCGTTGTCAGGTGTCATACCGAAAAAGAAAGACATTGCCCAGCACTGTTACTCAATAGCCTGCAGATGGGGACAACTCTTTCTGGATTCAGGTGCAGGACTATGCACTGGAGCTGGGCATGGAGCCACCATAGGCACCAATACCACTGGGAATGCCACTTACACTTGCATTTTTCACAAATACTTACTCTGTGGACGATGCTTTGCAGGACTGTTGGTTAGGGAGGGAAGAAGAAAGCAAATGGTGAGGGAATGATTTTGCCAAACAGTTGAAACTGCTTCCTGGCTCATCAGAAGACAGAAATTCATGTCAAAGCCTGACTCTTACTGTAATGCAACAGCTTCCAGGGGATGTCTCTGTTATGTTTATTTTGCTGTGATGAGGACAGGCAGCCAGTTTCCCTTCCTAAATTCTCAGATGAATGGATTCAGCTTTATGGCTAAAATCAAGATCCCAATGGTCCATGAATTATTTCATGGTAGAATCTATCTATTTGGAGGACTGGGTCCTAATTCCTTAGAACAGCATCTTTGTCCGCATTGCTCTGTCCTGCTGTTTGATCTACCCTTCTTGTGTCAGAGCTGCCCCTGCAATTTAGTTTCTGCTTCTCAAAACTAAACAAACTTTGTACCACACCTATGCCTTTTCTGCTCCTTACCTGCAAGACCTCTCAGCTGATTGCCAGCCAGTATCTTATCTTTGGGGTAACGATCCCTCCCAGCAGAGTTTGTCACAACCAACCAACCCACTCATCCTTTGCATGGGAACAGGGAAGGTCTATTGGACCAGTGTCTGATTTGCTGCTACCACAACAGGGGGTGTGGTAGGGAGGGTTCTGGTCCCCATGTCCTTGTTTTGCCTTTTCTGAGAGATTATCTTTGCAAGAAGTATTTGAAGGCACAATTGTAGTATAAAGCAATCCCAGAAATACAGCTGGGTCAACTTGAGTAAGAAGCGAACCCCATGTCTGCAAATGCTCCTCGATACTACTGCAGCAGCAATCCTTAGGAAGAAAGAATAGATAAGAAATGTTCCTTTGTTAATTGAAGTCATAGGCAGAGTGTAAAAAGCCGTTAATGAATGGACACAGCAGGAAATGACTGGGTTAGACTCAGCTACAGTTTTAATAATTTTATTGGATGTGATTGACTTTCTTCTAGTATTTCTTCCATGGCCTCTCTTTGGGTGACCTTGTTTTAACTGTCAGACTGAAAAGCAGTGGCTAGGTGAACATGCAGGGTCACTGTTGTCTTCACTAAAAGAAAAATGAAGAAAAGCAATGGAAGTAGAGGCAGTTTTACAGCACGTGGCCCATCTGTCATTAAGCTGTGTGAACAACACATCCATAGGGAGAACAAATGGTGAGAGCCTGTGACATTACTTTAACTAAGAGACCCTCTTTTGTTGTATTGCTGTGATCTTGATCATAGGGGATATTTAAAAATCCAGACTAATGTCACTTTTCATTTGATTATAAAATGAAAAAGGGTCATTCAGATTCACTCTCCTTACCACCGCCAGCCTAAAACAACGCCTATGCAGTGCACCCTACACCAGCATTAACGCTCCTTATGGCATATAAAGCAACATCAAGCAAAGTAGATGAGGGCATCACATTTTATCCCACAAAGCATGAAGCAAACACTTCTCTTTTCTGATATTCTTGGACTTTTGACATCTTTCAAAGTAGTGTTATTTTAAATTGGTGTAACAGTGGTGCTTGATGGCTCTAGCAGACATCACTCACTGTACTTTCAGTAGGGAGTACATGAGGAACAGTAAGACTTTCCTTTGATGAGAGGCCAGTGAGGTAGACTATGCTATTAACAACCAGATTATTCTATTCCAATGCCTTGGAATTCTAGTTGTGGGCTAGATGACCTGTTGACTTGGTTATGCTTAAAATGGGACAAGGAGGGTGGGTTTTGCCCAGAAAGGTTTGCGATGTAGGTGTAAGATGCAAGAAAGGTCATAAAGAAGGGTATTAATTACCTTAATAGGCAATAGTCTCAATACATCAGTGGTCTAACCACTGTTGAGCTTCCACAGGTGAGGACCAAGAGGAGAAGCAGTCATAGGTGTTCTTGGAGTACAGGAAGATGTTTAGGAGCTCTGATTCAGAATCCAGAGCCATAATCATAGCTCAATACCATATTCATGTGAATATCAAGACACATGTAGTTTTCTATTATTAAGAGATTCTGGGGATGTATTAATTGTTTGGGGTTTTTTCAGTGCAGCACTAAGTTTGCAGAAGAATGGGGCTTCTGTGCTCTTATGGTTGGGTCTCTTGAGAAAATGATCGAGCTGGGATGCGGGTGGAGTTTTGCTCTGCTAGTAAAACGTGGTGATTGATGGAGCTCAAGGGAGAGAATGGGACCACAAATGTTCTCTTGGTGACTTGTGTCTTTCCTCCATAGAAGGAGCTGAAGGGCAGGCAAAGTGATGGATGGCTGAGCAGCCTTGCTTGGCACTACTCCATCCTTGGGGCTGAGCTGCTGGACTTTTACGCCTGAAGAGGTAAAGAGATGATATGAAAGAAAGAAAAATATTTTCTTAATTTTATATAAAAAGCTCCATCTTTTTAAAGGTATATATAAGATTAAGCTGATAGTGTTTTCCCATGTTTTTTCAAACATTTCAATTTTGTGGTTGAGACTGATTTCTTGGAATATCAGAGAAATGCAGAAAGACCGTAAGAGGGAACATTTGGGATATCAGGGAAAGAATGATAAGGTAATGCTGGTTTACTTTTTATTTTCACCTCGGATGCAAATACGTGTCACATTAAAAAGGGCCTCTTGGCCTCTGTTGATAACTCTAATTGCGCTGGGACGTTACTGTCCTTCTCAAGGTTGCAGATGTGTGTTAACTCGGTCCTTGTTTGCAGACAAAGGAAAGGGAAGTTGTTCAACTAAAGGAAGGAAGTTTGAGTTTGTTTGCGCTTGTTATCCATGCAGTCCTGTCACTATCAGGAGCAAAATATATTCCAAACACATGCTGGAATAAACAGCACACATGAGTTTCCTCTGATGCATACTCAATACAGAGCTGTCTGCTGTCTGAGAAAGATCAGTTTACACATTATTTATTTATTTATTTATTTAGCTATTCAGATGCAAAGACCAGGAGTCAGGGACATCCTGTGGATTTGTGACATGCAGTGGCAGATGCTGAATTAAAAAAACCCTAAAGAATATGTTGTTTTCATTCATACAGCCACTTCTGCAGCTATTCTTTATCTCGAGCAGTTATTATATTCTGATAGTTAATGATCATTTGGGGCAAAAGCCACTTTTCGTGCATATTGAACTTCATAAAATGATTCTTGTTGACTTACTGGAAGCACTGAGACCTTAGGAACTACTCTTAGACTAATCCAATCACATTATTAATGCTTTTGAGAATGACAATTTTTTTCATCCATGATTGAGTCAACACTCTTTATGCGGTGAGAAGAAAGGAGCAGATAGTCTCTGGAAAGTTGGGTTATATTTTTGAGATGGATGATACAAAAGGGTGAGAGATACCTGTCCTATAATGGAGAGGTAATATAATAATAAAAGATTAATTGTTTTATGGATATCTTTATGAAACATTAGAAGTCCCATTACAGCTATTGAAACAAAACCACATAGCTGTTAACCATACAACTGTATCCAGTACTTAGACTTCCATAAACTTCTCTAGAGGCACCTACAGGGGATACTTGGGTGAACGCTGCCACCATGCTACAGCAAGTAATTAAATCAGCATCTTGGGGAAAGATTGCTTTTCTAACTCTGAGTGAGAAGGTGCACACCTCAGCCGGTTAAGTATATCTGGCTTGTACCATGGGAAATGGGATTTTACTATTTGCATAGTTATAGTGCTCAGAAGCCGTGCTTAGCATTGAGGTCACGTAGCAGAGGTCTACTTGAGCAGATGCAGCAGTGTCATGGGAAGCCAGAAGAACATCTTGTATCCAGCAGAGATGCCTTTTGCAAGGAGCCTCTAAGAATTCAGAGTTTTCATTTTGATAAGAAAAAGTTCCGGTAACGTGCTATGGTGGTGGCTGAGTCGTTTGGGGAGAGATGCAGCTTTTCAGGCAGTGTGCTACAGAAGAGCATTCTTCTTTACATTGAAACCTTTCATGAAGTCCAGCTTAAGTGATTACTCTGAGCTATATGGTGGCTTTTCTGACTGACACTAAGAAATAGAAAACAATTTACTAACCTAACTGGCATTTTAGATATTAATGGGACATTTTGATGGAAGCCCTTGGTAAAAAAAGAGGGGCTTTATTAAATGAAGTTGAAATAAAACAAGAACTAGAAACAGGGTGTGAAACTTGTGGAAAAAAAACCAGCAAGCTGCTGACCAGCATGTTTCAGAGTACCTGTACCAAATTCTAGTTTTGCATCCCTAGCATGGGATGAAGACAGTGTTGTAGGTATGAAATTCCATCAAGGAAGGAAAAAGATTCTGAATTTAAGGGAGCCTGGATGCCAAGCTTCACATTATCTTCATTGAATCTGAAAACAGAATGAGGAAATTTTGGTCAACACTTGCAGCAGTCATCATAATGTTGTCAAGGTCAGTGGTAGTGTGTCTTATTGGCAGTACTGTCATGGAAGCTAAAGATGCCTGAAGGCAGCCTGAGCCCTTGAGAGCAGTTCGGTGGAATTCAAGTGTCATAGTCTTATTTATGGAGTATAACACTGACCAAAGAAATACTTCCTATTGCTAAGGGCTTAGAAAGTATTTCTACCTATAAGTATGTCAGAATATGTTAGGTAAGCCTCTAAAGATGCTTCTGAGGTCAAGCAGGTTTTTTTTTTTTGTTTTTTTAATGTGTTCAAGTAATGAACTTCTTCCCACTGTACTTACTTGAAGGGAATCTCACTCTCATGGATGTGAGGGGTTGCAGCTTATTGCAGCTAGAACAACGTGACTAATCATCTCATGAACAGGACTTCAAATAATTACAATATATTTTCTAAAACTTCGGTATGCCTCTTTCTGTTGAGGAAGCTGTTAGCAACCAAGAACTATTACCCTTGTGTGAAGCAATTTCAAAAGCCTTAGAGCCCTCCCAGACAACAGAGACCCGTAGGGATGTTCACAGCTGTTTGCTGACCTCAGTAAGTTTATGCACAGAGGTAGATCGATGCTTTTTAGCTGGCGGAGAACCAAAGAGAAACTTCAGTAGAAGACAATTTGGTTTAAATTTTGCTTAAAAGTTCCCATATATATTATTTTCATTTCCCCTGCTCTGGTGGGGGGGGGTTGGACGGAAGTCCCTACCATTCTATGATACTATGATACACTTTTTAACAAGCTGATACATGTTGGTACATCAGCACGAAAGCAATACAACAAAGAACGAACATGCAAGGTCTATAAAGGTGTGGTGGGAATTTGTCCTCACCCTCCTGAGGTAAGGGGTGCCCTGTGCTGCTGGGTAGGGGAAGGTGGATCTTGTGAATTCATGACTGTGTGCTCAGAAGACACTTGGTACTAGAGGGGCAGGATGCAGGACCTATGGGCTCCTCTGAGAAGCAAGAAATGTTTGTGACTTGCAAATATGTCTGTCTTCTCTTTGCTCTGTTGTAGATTTTTAAAGAAACCTTGAGCAATAAACATGATTTGGGATGATCTTAAATCTACTTGATTCTTCTTTTGGCAAGGGGAAGATAAGTAAGTGGTGAGATCCCTTCTGTCCCTCTTACTGACCTGATTTTGAAATGAAAAGATGCATGTACTTGCACAGCCTGTGCAAGCTCTGGGCACTTCTGTGCTGACACGGTTTACCAGTTTTAAAAATAATTAAGCAAATACAATTTTATAACATAAATATTGCTAAAGACAAAGCAGAAGCCAAAAAGGCCCCTAAAAGGGCAACCCTTTTGATCATTATTCTTATGGATGTGATGAAGGTTTGCTGGATGCAGGACCTGCTGAACAAGAAAAATGCACTGATTTCTTTGGATTTTTCTGGACAACACCCTGACATGTTTGATATTTGTGGGTTCCATGCTGGGTAATTTGCCTCAGAAGACGCTTTCTGGCCTTTTCTTCCCTTTCACTTCAATTTGGCACGTGTTGCTGGTACTTAGTAGTATTGGATACTAGAGGAAATCATTTTGTAGTATATAAACCGCCATCATTCCTGAATAACTATGAAGTCCGAATTCTCTTTCCACATAAGAGTGTGGTTAATTTACAATTGACGGTGTTAGATGGAGCAAGTAAGATAAAATTTCCCTCAGCAGCTGGTGTCATTCTGATGTGCCTACGCTTTCTGTTGGCTCTGTCTGTCCTCCGTCAGTTCTCTCAGACCTCTCGCTCTCTCTCTGTAACATTTCACACATCCTTAGGCCCAGTTCTGCATTAAGAATTTGGATTTCCTGCTACTGCAACACCTCCAATTTATGTTATGAATATGCAGTGATCTCTCAGCTGCTCTTGTAGTTGCACAGTCCCTTGCATGGTCCATGGCCATGATACCTGAGCCTTCAAGACCAGCTGTATTTGCCTTATGGCAAATTGGGGTTGTTAGAGGAGACTGAGAGGAGACCTTATTGCTCTCTACAACTACCTAAAAGGAGGTTGTAGCGAGGCTGGTGTTGGTCTCTTCTCCCAAATTACTAATGATTAAATGAGAGGAAATGGTCTCAAGTTGCATCAGGGGAGGTTTAGATAAGATGTGAGGAAGAAATTCTTCACTGAGTGGTTAGGCACTGGAACAGGCTGCCCAGGGAGGTGGTGGAGTCGTCATCCCTGGAGGTGTTTAAAAAATGAGTGGATGTAGCACTTGAAACTATGGTCTGACGGACAGATAGGTGTTAGGATGAAGGTTGGGCTCAGTGATCCTAGAGGTCCTTTCCAACCCTACTGATTCTATGATTCTATAGAGCATTGCTATGAGCAGAATAACATTGCACTGAATTTATTACGGGGTGAGTTGAGACAGAGGGTGATTAAACCGGCTCCAGCGCAGTCTGTGATGGCCACAGCAAGGCAGAAGCAGGACATCCTGGCTTTGTATCTTGTAGCTGCATAACACCAATTTATACTCTGTCATTGAGAGAGTTCTACTTTATTTTTAAATTTTTTTCCTAAAAGAAAGTTACATTTTTTTTTAGAAATGCAGATAAATACAAATAAATTATGCATTAAAAAAACTGGTGTGTAAAACACGCTGTGAAGATTTATCATTCTGGTGGTGCATGTTCGACTTAGTTCATTTTTTCTTATCTTTAATAGAAGAGCTATTTTGTATTCTCTGAATTGTTTCAATGACTGTTGACTTCTGGCAATTATGAGGCCACAGCAAACAAAACAAGCCAGTGTGCATAGGAGTATTTTAAATATATTATTCTCCTCCAGATGGCATTTGATGGCTACGTGTTGCCACAGAGTATAATGGCATCCTGTGACATATGTCAACCCTATGTGACAAGCAGCATGAGGAATAGATTTGAAATATAGAGGAAATAAATGCAAGAATCAATGGCTTCTGCTGGCTGCAGTGAACTGTGCAGGCCTCTGTGCTCAACGATTTCATGTTTTATGCAAAAGAAGAAACTCTTCTAGAATGTGTTAAAGAGTCTGTGCTCGAAACAATTTACAGTGAGAGTGACAAAGAAAATACAGTCATGTAGAAAGCAGACCAGTGACCATACCTCGTGTGTCTGCAGGTACTTTGAGAAGCAGCGCACTACTTCATGAGCTGTTTGGATCTCAAAGACTAAAACCCAATGATTTTAGGGTAAGAAGCATCATTTAGTGGAGCTATGTAGAGATGACATTATTTCTCCTTTAAGGGCATTTAAAGGTTGTACTGGTTTTGTGTTAGCAGTAGAACAGGAACTTTTTTTGAACCTTACATTAATTTCTCTGCAGGACATTGAAGTCTGGAGACTAATTTTTGGAAGTATTATGCTTTGAATTATTTTCAACAGAAACATTTTGTTCCAGCTGGACATCACACAACAGCCTCAGAGGTTCATGTGCAGTGCACAATTTAAGCCAGTGGAAAGGGTGCACGTACCTAAAAGCAGACTGGTGTGGAGATTGTCCTAACTGGAATATATAGTTTCTGCTCCTTATTGCTCGGTTATCTTGCTGGTTCAGAGTCACAGTGCATCGCTCAGACTGGTAAAATGCTGTGCAAGCGGTGAAATGTAGGGTAGTGCTGCACTGATAACAAAATCTGCTCTTTGTTCATTTTAAATTCCATGAAAATGGTATTTAAATGGACCTAAATAGCAGAGGCAAAGGGGGAGTGATGAAAAGTATATTAGAAAAAGGTTTCTCCAGCTTGTATGTTTTTCTCCAATTTTGATACATGAAGTGACAAAACCTCCTTAGCATGAGAGGTCTTGCTTTATGGAAAGGTGAATTTAAGTCCCTGAAGATCTCGGGATGTGCAGGAGTCCCTTGGGAAGCCTCTCAAAAGGGAGTCCTGTGCTTCTGAGCCAGTGTAATTTCTGCCTTAAGTCTTTCTTAAAAAAATGGAGGGTTTGGGGCAAGGGTTAGCTATTTGGTCTCTTGAATGAAACATACATTTGATAAATCCTCAAAAACTGAAAATGAGAGGTCTGAGCAAATTAACAAATGACACCGCTGGCTATAATTTTAGCTATGTCACTGTTTTGACAGATCCATTTTCTTTTGCCCGCTATGATTGATAAGTGTATCTGTCCAGGATTAGAGAAAGTTGCTAGAAGGGGAGTGCTTGAAGGTCAAATTGCTCTAAGGAGAAGTTACAGTTTTCTGCCAGTTTTGCTTGATAGGGTCAGGGCTTTTTTTCCTTGATTTTCAAAAATGTAGATAGCAATTAAGTTTGATTCATGCCACGAGCCATTCCTTTTGGCTTTTGTTGCCTGTAAGCATTCTAGCAGGGGAAAAAAAAACCCAAACAAACATTCCCCTGCCCAACCCTGTCACTTGGTCTGTGTTGCTGAAAAAAAGCTTCCAGTGTGCTGGACAACCCTTCTGGCTCCAGAAGAGTTGATGGTTTATGTCTCTTCATCTTTAACTTCAAAAATAATTTAGAGGTATGTAGTGCTATCCAAGCAAATTATTGAAAATTGCATCATCAGAGTAGACTTGTGAGAAAGCTGCTAAAATATTGCTTAAAGTGGACAAAGTACTTGTGTCACCAGCGTTTGGATCTGAGGAAAGCCATTTGTTATTCCTCTGGCAGTGCAGGGTCCCAGGAGGATGTAACTATCTCTGCTGCTGCCATGAGAGCTGCTCATGTACACGTGTGTGTAAAACATAAATTACTATGTGCAAAAAAGTAGGCCAAGACTCTGAAAGAGTCTGTCCAGTGTGGGACATCATTTTATACAGAGGGCCAGTAGAAGGCACTTGGATGTTTGGGATGCAGAATCTGAACAGATAGTTCTGTCTGGGGCTGGATGGTGTGAAATGGTCCCTGACCATTGCCATGGAAGCAAGGAGGGAAGATTGCTGAGAGGTGGTCAGTGATTGTTTTTGGGGTTTTTTTGTTTTTTTTTTTTTTTTAAGAGACATCAGTAGGAAGATCCAAATCTGTTTTCTTTTTTCAGATGGAAACAGGGATTTTGTTTTCAGGAATGTCTGAGTTGGGGAGAACTGGGGGAGATACGGCTTTTTATTTTAAAATTTCATTTTTGCCTTCTTCAGCTTACTCCCAATTTCTCTTCAGCTTTTTCCCACTCCAATTATTATCAATTATTTTTCTTTCTTTTATAAAATATCACCCATTTCTTTCCATCCAGTCATTCCTTCTCCCATCTGCAATGCTTCCTACCTTACACGGGTTTTTGCCTTAATGCAGCTGTGAGGCAGCAGATGCTTATTTCCACTGCCTGGTACTTTGAGGGCTGTAACCAGAAGTTGCTTTCCCTGAATTAATGCTAAGCCCAGAGCAGCTTTGGGGAGAGGCATGGCTGGGAGGAGGCTGCTGCTGGCTGGACTGCTAAATGAGCTAGGATTACAAATCTGCATTTAGTGGATGCAGTCAGTGCAAAATGGCAAATATCAAGAAAGCCTTCAATTAAGAAATGTTAAGCAGAGTGACCCCTGAGCAGTGCAATCTTTATATTAATGGGGAAGAGAAACTCTGAGTACCTGAGGCCACACAAAGATGGATATGAAGCCACCCCAGTGTTCATGGTACTGTGCCTAACAGTATCTGAAAAATTTAGCACAAGGCATCATTTTATCAGTTTACTTTGTGAAGCTATTTTTTTTTTTTTTTTTTTTTTTTTGCTAATTGTGCATGAAATGGGAACTTGCTAACTGAGTTCATTAGTGGCGGGCTGCTTGAAATGGTTTTGAAGATTTTGGTTCAGTCCAGTTCTGGTGGAGGCGGCACGGTGGAGTCCACGGAGAAAGTCCCAAACTGATGCATCTGAGACTTCCCAGTAAGGAGCTGAGTAAGCTCAGAACCGACAGGCACTTTTTTTCCTTCTCTGACATGACTTGAAATGCAGCAGCCCCTGCCCCAGCAATCTGCCTTATCCCTGGGATGGGTTGTGTTTTGAAAAGACAAGGGTTTTGAAAGGACCATGAGATTCATGCTGGCCTTAAGTTTCCTCTGAATTAAGTCAAATTCCTGATAATACAGAGAACTGTTCATGGCCTCCTAAACACAAGTTACATGGTGAGGTCCACACAACCCTCTGAACTAGTTCAGTGGCGTAGCGTGTGTGGCAGCAGATTTGCATTCAGCTCTTTTTCCCAAATTTATATGCTGTAGTTATGCTGCATTTCCCTCCTGCACAAACTTTTCCACTTTGCCTGAAAGAAAAAAAATATTCTTTGCTGACATTGAAGTTTTGAGAAAGACCCTATTGCTGGGAACATTTAGATGTCAGGCTGCTTCACTTCTCTGTTGACATAAAATGTTTTTCCTTTAACGTAAAATAGTTCAGGGAGGGTAGAGATAAAAAGCCTGCCCCAACTGTTAAGGTGTAATTCTTATGTAAGGAAGATTTGAGATGAATGAAACAGCTATAGCAGAATTGTTCAAAAGCATCCCTGTGATCCAGGCCAAAGATCAGGGCATTTGGAGTTTTTCCAGGGATGATAATCAGTAAATTCCTGTTAGGCAGAGGAGAAACTTGAATCCTACTCTTCATTTAAGCAGTTACCATTGTAGCTACTGCACTAATTCATGACCATCTTCTTTTTAGGAAGAGAGATGACTTTGTTCTTCCTTTTTTAGACCTTGGAACAGGGGGCAGAGCTGTGAATCTGAGCATCCAAGCCAAAATACGACTCCTCAGCCCTAGGCAGGGATAGGAGCTGTCTGCAGCATTTCCCGTGCACGTTTTTCATCTCCCTGCTCCAAATGTTGGCTTTTGTAAACACCAAAGTTTGCTCATGGAGTCCAAGATGGATGTTGTGAAGTCTGCCAGTGTGGGGAGACTCATGTGCTTTATAGAACAATGCTCAAAATGCACCTTTATTTCTTTAAAGAAAGCATATTGTTCAAAACCCTTTTGAAAACCTGGTCATTAAGATTCACAACAGGAGATGGTGAGTGCTGGGCACTTCTGAAAACCAGTCCTAAGTTTCTGACAAATTTTTAATTAAGACACATGAAAGAGAAAGTACAAACTCCTTGATGGCTGGTCTGTGATAGATGTAAATACCTTAATTATAGGAGCTGGGGTTTGTTTGTTTTAGCATTCTGTGCACTTTCTGCACTTTGGGAGGTTCCTGATCTTCTCTTTGAGGCTACTTGAGGGCCACACTTTTCTACTTGGAGCTAACCTAGAGCCCTTCTCCTATATTCTTGGTGCCAATGCCAAAAGGCCTTTTGTCAATTATCCTGCCTTTCAACGTGGGAAGATGAGTGTTGGGGTAAAAACTTTTGTTTGCCCGCATCGAGTGGTACATGCAACTGCTGCTCTTGCCAGCAGCGAGAGCAAGAAGTCAACCTGAAAAAGTTTTCCTCTCCTTCCTTTCTTCAAAATGGCTAATATTTTGAAGGTGCAGCTCTGTAGCAGGAGCTCGTGTCTGGAGGCTGTTTGCATGGTACCATGCTGCTGAGAGCAGTGTAGGATGTTTGCTTGATGTTGGTGCTTGGAGCTACCCAGTGATTCCAGTTGGCTCCCCGATCCCCGCTGGTCATGGTCTGACGCTATTATAGCTCGGCGAGATACCACGGTGTAATTTGAAAAGGATGAAAAGTGTTAAGAGCACAATGGGATGCACTCTATGAAAAGCTGGATGGGAAAGCTGAGACTTTGAAGTGCAAAGAGGGTGAAATCTTCCCTGTGTAGGGAACTTGAACGAGTCCTGTGTACCATGTAAATTCCTGTTAAACCATCAAAGTAAGGCTTAAGTTGAGCTTAAGTGAATGGGTCTCATGCAAGCGTTCTGCCTGCGGGTAAACTTTACCCTGGCTGCTTATTTCTGGAAAATAAGCTCTTTAGAGGAAAGTGGAAACCATAATGCTAAGTCAGGCTTTAAAAAGGTATGTTTTAAGCGGGTGTACAAATTGGGACCCAAATCTGTTAGCCCCTCAACAGGGATGTTATTTTCTTGGAGAGGGCTGGAGTAGTGGCTGAGCCACTCTGCCAACCACTTTCTCTTCATATGCGGAGAGAACTGAGGAGGCAGTGTGGGAGGATAAAAGGAAGGGAGGAGATTCAGTGCAGGAAGGAGGGGATGAAGAACAGCAAGGCTGGGAGTGTCTGGAAAGGAGTGGTACGGGGCTCTGGCGTGGATCCCACCTGAGAGCGCACTGATTAACCTGAGGAAATTGAGGAACTCAAGAGGTGGGTGAGGGTCTAGGAGGGATATTTATCTCTGAAATTTAGTGTGTTGTAAAGTGAGGTCAGGACTGCAGCAGGAAGAGGGTGTTATCCTGAAATCATAGAGTATAGCTTCTTTACAGATTGTAACACCTGCTTGGCAAAGCCCAACAAGTCCCATAGAAAAGAGGTGGGAGGCCGCCCCTCAAAGAAAACAACCAACCAACCAAACACCAACCCTCAAAAAATGAGTCAGGCACAAAGATGCAATGACTATCACTCTTTGCTAATATTGTTACTAAAAAGTCAGTTTTTCACTGCAGCATCCCAATGAAGCCTTTTAAAGTGAAGTTTTCTCCCCTCTCTAGAACAGAAAGGTGATTATATTTTTTTTTTCTTTTTTTTTTTTTTACAAATGCATACACTTATTAAAAGGACTAAAAACCTTATTTTGGACTCAGACCAGCTTGCTGGTTGCTCACCATGCACTCTCCCACAGCTGGCAGCATTTCTGGGGGCTGCCGTGGGAGATGAGGAGCACCCTCAGCTCGGGGCTGCCACGTTCATCGACCGCAGGCTCTGGGTACCGCAGTTCCAGGGATGCTGTGCAGTGCAAGGCACCGGCGGCTGGTGTCATCCCATGATGTGCTACGTGTTTCTATTCAAGCATTTAATACATTATTCTGGGATTTTTGTCTTGGAAGTAATGAAGTCTGACAGCTTTGGCTTGTGCATGATAACAATCTCACACTGGTATCTTTTGAATCCTTCGTTGCCAAATTCATAAAGGAAGAATGACTTTTTTAAACCGACAGTAAACATGCTTCATATTATAAGACATTGTGGTTAACAGCCTGAAACAATGAAGTGGTTTTTGAGCTATAGCTGAACTAATTTGACCTATATTAAAAGTGCTGGTCTGGAAGCTAAGCCACTTTTTGTAACGGACCAGGAAAACATATATGGCCTAACTCTCTTGGGTGGTATGGGGGGGGGGGGGGTGTTTGCAGTGTTATTTGTGCAGCTGGATCCTGCAAAGTGTGGAAATGACAGTGCAGTGGTCCTGTGCTCTTCTGCCAATCCCACACACAGATCAGCTTGGGCTCAGGACTAGAACTGAGAGCGAGCAGGCGTTCATGCTAATAACGTGGTTAAAGCCTTTAATTGAGCGCTTCATCATAAAGAAACCTTTGAAAAACACTGTTTAAAAGAACTCTGCGTACAATTAACCAAAGCCTGTGAACATCAGGGCACTCTGGAGAGCACCACTGCGGTGATTTCAGTGCAGTGGGCTTCAGGGATGGTCTTGACACAATAAAAATTTATTTGAATTCTTGCTTACTGTAGGATAAGTGCAGCTTAATTTGGTTGAAGTTGAATGAGTTACTTTGGGATTGCCTTGATGGAAATGAGGGAATAATTTGTACCCCTAAGAATATTGCTTGTTGCTTTGCATTTATTTTATTTGAGGATATTTTATGCTCGTACTTTTCTAGTACAAATAAAAGGGCAAGGGGCAGAACAGCGGTGGAGCAAGACCCCAGTGATAGCCATATCTAGGCTGGAGAGGTTGAGTCGTTGTTTTGATTTAATTGATTGCTCATTAACGTGTTAGCTAATGTGTGTAAGTGCACATCCAGCTAATCTACAGTCATTCCAGGAGGTAACGCAGAGCTGAACAGGCTGCCCAGGGCAGTGGCGGAGTCCCCGTCCCTGGAGTGGTTTCAAAGCCATGCAGATGTGGTGCTGAGGGATGTGGTTTAGTGACCTGGCAATGCTGGGTTAACGGTAGGACTCCATGACCTTAAAGGTCACTTCCAACCAAAACAACTTTATGATTCTAAACTAGACATTATCTTGCATTAGCAGTCTCTTAATTTCCATCCACAGGGAGCAAAGTCCTCCCCATGCCAGCATCTTCTAAACTGCTGCTGATTTTTAACTGTGCAATGCTTAAAGTTTTTTAGGAAGTGAATTAGCTAATAACAAACAGTAAGTTATGTAAAAACACATTATAAGAAGTCTCTAGTGATTTATTGAAAATATCATAATCAAACTGGGCTTGATTACGCCTCATAGGCACACAGCTGCTTCGGGGGCTTCCCAAAGAGCTGGGGAAGTGTGCATCCAACTGTGCTTCCTGAATCACAGTTTTACTGAAAACATTGCAAATAAAAAAAAAAAAAAAAGGGAGCAGGCAGGGAAAAGCAGGACAGGGTAGGAAAGGAGGAGAAAGGAGAGGTGTACTGAGTTTTTATGATGAAAGGTGAAATACCCTTTGGCTGAGGTAGTGTGAGCCACTTTGGCTGGAAGCCATTGCGGTCTTTAGCCCCTTACAGATCTGAGCGTGTCCCCCTGACTGCCTGCTCAAGGGGCTGGTGGGCTGGGAGGGGTGGGTGGTCCCTTTACACTATACAGTGTTTGGAGAGCTGCAGGAGGTAGCACCAGCATTCCTGTGTATGCACAGATTGATCACAAACCTCTGACCTTTGCTTAGACCATGGAAATGAGAAGGGTTGTCCTGGTTTGAGCTAGAACAGAACTAGTTATGTTCAGTGATTTCACTTTTCAGTTCAGTCTCTTCTCAGTAACTGCACTTTCTGAAGTTAATGGCAGATTTTTGCAGCCAGTCTCTGCTTCCAGCAGTGATAAAGCTCCATGTTTAGAGTCAGTACCAAGGATTGGGATGTGCAGAAAGGCTCTTGCTTAGACTTGCTCCTGAGCAGACCAAGGTCACTGCTACATCTTGTGCACCACGTTGGGATGCAGTAAGAAAGAGGTGGCACCTGCGGGGAGGAGCAGCCAGAAGAGATGACCCTCAGCTGACCAACAAGGGATTCTGTCCCATGTATGTCATATTCAGTATAGAGGCTGAGGGGTCACAAGGGTCAAGACTTTTCTTCAATAGCTGACATCTGAGGAGGACTCTGTCTGTTCTGCTGTCAATCCTGCTCTGTGCATTCCTGAATCTGGTTCAAATTTACTTCTGAGTCCAGTCTGGGGCTTCTCCAGTGCCTGCTCCACAGTGTCAGTGGTGGTGGTGAGGTAACTGCCATCAGGGGGATTGGGTTCAATATTGGGTTTGTATATATTTGACTTGTATATATTTAATTTTATCGTTCTTGCTTTATTAAAGCTGGTTTTAGCTTTCATTTCCAATACACAAGTCTCTCTTCCTTTTTCCTTTCTCTTGCCCTTGGGGAAAGGAGAGGGGCTAACAGAGAACGTCTGCCACTCATCCTATGGCCAGCCCAACCCTAACTCTAGCCAAGGGTGAAGTAAGTGAAGCATGTGTTTTGTACCTTACTGTCACTGTGAAAGCTGGAAGTGTAGTTAGAGTTTCAGTAAAGTGCTTGCAGGGTGGGCTCTTCTCTCGCAAGTAAGGATAGATTTTCATGGCAGAGAAATGCCAGTCCAAAAAGGACTAACCCCACAACACCTCCAGATGAAAAGTGCACACACTGGCTTGTGGGGCAAAGTGGCTGTAGAACTTCATGGCCCCTGCACCTTACCTCCATCACTGCTGGCTCAGCCAGCGTTGGGCAGCTTGCAGATCCCAGCCTGACCTCACACAACCCACTGGCGTATTTACCAAGCCCGTCAGCGCTGCATCAGTTGCAATGGCTGTTCAGAGCTAAGGCGCCGTTCGTGGAGATGGTCTCTGTCAGCAGCTCCGGGCAGAGAGGCTTGTGCTGCCAGAGCCTCTGCTCAGCAAATTGACAACATAACTGCTAAAGTTTTCTATCTGGCGCTTCTCGTGAATTCATTTTGCTTTGAAGGGCATGAGAAAGCAGCAAAAGGTCAGGGGAAGACAATGACATTTTTAAACTGAAAATGTAATTGCAGTTCCCCTCTGAGGCTTGTAAATATGCTCTCAACTATAAATAGGCCATTTCCATCACTTTTAAAAGAATCTTAATTCATTTATCAGTGATTACAGTAAATACAGCTTATAACTTTCTGACATACTCCACACTGTCTCCTTGAGGTATAGCACATCTAATTTGTCAGGAACACATCTCACCTGCCAAGTGTGAGAGGGGGAAGGGGAAGTATGTTTTCAACTGAAGTTTATTTTGCCCTACAACTTAGTAACCACTTACTAGTTGTTTAATATGCATGACTGTTTGCCCAGAAAAGATATTTCCTCTGTAAATGCAGCATGGTTTTGTTTTTACTTTTACTGTCTGTTAACACAGCAGCTATAAAGGTTGTTGGCATTCAAAGGATGCGCTGGAGCCATCTGAGAAGGGATGGACACCAGACAGAGCAGTTAATGCTGGTTATGGAAAAGTAACTTTATGGATGAGAAAAAACAGAAGGTGCTTTTAAGAATGTCCTGGGCAATGCATATGGGTAATGATCTGAGGACTTTGGAAGGGAGTTCAGGCTACTTCAGACTGGCTGCTGCTTTCTCAGCCCCTTAGCTTTGGTTGCTGGTGTCTCTTTTCTCAAGGCCTTTGTTGTGGCTCCCAGATTGAACGCGGTGTGGGGAACTTGGCACGTTGGTGGTGCTGCTCACAAGGACCACGGAAAGATACTGTTGCCTTGAGATAGGCTGAGGTTCACAAGAGATCTTTGACTGTGCTTAACATCTTTCAGTGGTGCCCATCTTTGTGCTGCAATGTTGTGCAAGACAGAGATGCCATGGAAACTGTTAGTAAGGGGGAAAATAATATGCTCCATCCTGAATTTCTGCCCTTTTGTTGTTAAATCTTTATATAATACCTTCAAACATCTTCCCCTTTAAAAACCTGCACTTGCATTAAAAAAAAATTGCAAATTATTTCTCTTGTGAACCTCTTTCCTCTTGTTTTGTATTAAATGCAAAGCAATTGAGAGTGCGACAAGCTAGGTGTGAAGTATCTGTAGAGATATAAAATGGCATGTTGTAGAGTGCAGCAAAACAATACTTGATTAATAACAGCTACAACCATAAAACCATTAATTGGTTAAGAGTCTCTTATGACTAATGGTTCATTCAAAATCTTAACAAAAAGACTGCAAAATTAATCTTAAGAAAAGATTTAGTATTGTAGAAGAGTAATAGAAAAACTGCGTGTAAAATAGCTTTGGAAATAGTTTGGAGGTCTTGAGCAGAAGCACGTAGGGATTTTAGCAGTTAGATGCAGAGCTATAGGACAACTTGTATTCTGAAGTGCAAAGTCAGTACAAGGCAATTCAGGCTGCGAGACAACAGAGACATTTTATAGCTCCTTAGATGCAAGGTGCTAGAAGTCCAACATGAGGTGCGCCCATCGGAGCCCATCTTGTGCTTGGCTCTTGTGTGCTATTCCATATGTGTACACTGCCTCTTCTTCACCAAGGGCCCAGTTCAACTCCCATTAAAGGGATGCTGGATGAGTCATAACATCCTTAATTCCTTAATGCAAGGATATTATACTTGCCTCATGGCCTCCCAATCGATTTTGCCCAGCCCCTCCTCCTGTGCATCCCCGAGAGCTGCGGACGGACACTCGTCACTGTTGGCTGCACTAACAGCTTGGCTCTGGGTCCTCAGCTCGAGAGGTGGGTCTGTGATGATCTCAGAAGAGGCTAACAAAACGTCGCTATTGCTTTAGTGCATGGTCTCTCTGTTCACTGATGTCATAATAACAACATTCTGAAATTTAATTGCTGCTTGTTAAGGGCATTAAGGTCCCCCACATGAGAGGTGTGTTAAAGGTGATAAGCCTTTCGGTCTCCTCACAATGCCATGGATGGACTCTGTGCTGAAGCTTGAAGATGGATATTGGCCTCTTTTCTTACAGGACTTAAAGGGAGCAGGACTTAGAGGTTTTCCCCTTTTTAATGACAGTTTCTTTGATTTTTAGCAAGATTCTTAAAACTCTTTGGTTCCTGTTCATATTTTAGAAGGCAGGTAATACAAAACTTAAGACTGTAACAGCAAGTGCTGTTCCAAAGTAGTTTAAAAATCCTCTTGAGAAAAGCATCTCTCAGTTCCAGATGGCTCCTGCGTTTATTGTCATTATAGTGTCATTCGCTACAGAAGAATGAGTTTCCTCTTGTGGAATAAAACCCCACAATCTGACACCAGGACAGATGCCCAGAGCTCTGCATCCAGTACAGCTGGTGTACATTTATATGCTGGACAAAAGGCTCTGTGGTCTCCTCTGGACAAAAAAATGATCGACGTGTCCACTGAGACCTTGTGCCGCCCGAGTTAACTGTGGTGACAGCATGCGAAAGGGTACGTGTGATTATGTCATTCAGAAATATCTTAAGACAGGTAATATCTGTTAAAAACAAGAAGCCGAATCACAGCTGTCCTTCTGTTCTCAGGCTCTACATCTGAAAATAATAATAAATATATACAAAGTTCTCTGAAGAAAGTAATAGTTTGTTATTTAAAATCTAGTTTGTGCCGTAATTAGAGTTGTTTCTTGTAAGGGGAGGGAAAACAAGCAGCGCACAACCTGACAAGGCACACGCTGCCTCTGAGCCTGCAACTTAAAATGTCAAGTTAAAAACCACAGGAAAGAAAACAGGACATAATGAAACGAAAGGAGATGGCAGTCCTAGCAGCGACGCTGTGGTCCAGTTCATTGCAGTTCTCCCAGCTGCGGTTGGCAGTGCCTGGGGTCTGCATCTTGCTGTGCCACGCACCAACGGGGCTGCTGCTTTGCCTGTGCAGCCCCTGCATCCACACGCTGGGAGGGTCAGTCCCCTGCGTTCTGGGTGATGTGGCTTAGACAGAAATGGGCTTTTATTGAACTGCTATTCAAAAACAAAGGTGCTTTTACCCTTTCAAAGTCAAACTCTGAACTTCAGGCAGAAAGCACGTGTGCTCATTGCAGTCTAGTGGTCAGAGGGAGAAAGAGCTGCCTTGCGAGACCTTGTGTGAGTAGCTCTACCCAAGGTGAGCAGCTTCATGGAATGAGGAATACTTGGCTGGCTGAGCCTTGCTCTCAGCATGAGGCACAGACGGGTTTTCTCCTGTGTGTAGGGTGCTGGCTTTGTCTCTTCCACATGCATTGTGGATGTGTGCTAGGTGGTAATTTTGATCATTGAATCACAGAATCTCATCATGGTAGGGGTTGGAAGGGACCTCTGGAGATCATCTCATCCAACCCCCCTGCTCCTGCAGGGTGCCCAGGATCACGTTGTCCAGGAGGGTTTGGAATCTCTTCAGAGAAGGAGACACCACAACCTCTCTGGGCAGCCTGGGCCAGGTTCTGGCACCCTCACAGTAGTTTCCACAACTGAAAAGAGTCTGGCCCATCCTTTTGACCCCTACCCTTTAGATATTTATGAGTATTGATCAGATCCCTTCACAGTTTTTTCTTCTTAAGGCTGAACTGCCCCAGGGCTCTCAGCCTTTCCTCAGCACAGAGATGTTCCAGTCCCTTCAGCATCTTTGTAGCCTCCAGTAGTTCCAGAATGTTTTTGGTTTTTTAGTATAAATTTAAAAGAAAAAAAAAATAGTAAATTTTCCAAATTCATTCTCTTTTCTAGTTATGTCATCTTCTTTCATATGCTGCTGCTTCTGTGAGGCTGTGAATCCATTACACTTTGTAAGGCTTTGACACATCTTCATTTATATGCTGTAATTCAGTTGAGCACTGTAATGTCGTCTATGATAATCCATTTAATAACCATGTAAGAAACATCTTAAAGGTTGTTGTTCTGGTAAGTAAATGTGTAAGTCCTAATCTGAAGACATTTGATCAATCACAGTTGATCTATTTGATGTAAAGCTACACCTCTTTATTTTACTGAATGTCCTTTACATGAAAACAAAGAGGGTCTATGCACTTGCTCTACACTTTTAGCTAATGAAAGTTTCTTCCACCTAAATTTTGTTATATTCCATCTCTGGTTATGGAAGATGCTGATGAGTGTGAGGACATACTTAAAAATGTCTTAGTTTTCCAAATTCTGCATACCTGGCATCTGGTATGTAGATGAACAATAGGTACTTATCTTTCCATTTACGTTTGGTTTTCTTGAGCCCTTCTGATGTGGTTTCTCTCTTGTGCAGGTAGCCCGTGGCAGTGATCAACACAGAACGTGGCATGACATCAGTAACTGTCTTCTGGCTTTGCAGAAAACTGCAAAATTCTGTGAGTACTGTGGAAGTCTAAGAAGTCTTTTTGGTGTCATTGGTGGTAACTTGGCTTAGAGTCAAATGAATTTCAGACTAAATTGTTGCCACATTGGGTCATTCAGCAATTAACTCTTGTGCTGTGGAGTGCTGCTGAATGCAGAACTGAAGAGTTGAGTGTCTACAGAGTGGAAGGACAGCCTAGGAAGGACAGTGAATGTGCAGAGCAAATCAACAGGAACTACTGAAAAGTGAGATAAACTCAACTGCACCAAAGGTTCAGATATATGCCATTGTTTTCAAAATAAGTTAACTCTACAATATGTGAATTTACTGTATTGTATGAGAATACTCTAAGTTGATACATGTACCTATGCCTTGCATGTAATTTCAGCTTTTAGAGGGTGAGGCTGAAGGTACTGCACTTACGAGATGCATTTCAAACCTCAAATGCATTCCAGGGTGAGCTGGACAAGGATAGGTCTCAGTTTCTTGTGTTTATGGCAGTCAGCGTTGGGTATTTTAGCTAATAATTCACCCCGAGCACGGTGATGTCTTAGCTCAGTCAGGGCTGTGCTGAATGTCAGCATTAAGTTGTGCCTACTACAGGTTTTTTGATAGCTTGAACTACATCCATTTCTACCCGTGCACTGTTGATAAACTCCTTTAATACAATCCATCAGAGTTTATGAACCCGTTTTTCATCTTTTGACTTCTTGTTGAAGTTCTTTTCTCATAGAATCTCTTTTAGATATATATATGAGGTCTTAGGATTGGCACAACTCATGCTGCAGGAAGGAATGGAGACACCTGACAAGTCCTAACCCTTCCCTGCTGTAAGAAAGGATTTAAAACTGTGTATTTTCTTTTTTAAATGGATTGTTATTACTGTCCTACATCCCCTGGACAAATAAAAGCTTGAGCTGTGAATGTGTCAGAGTTCACCAGACCATTCTGGGAATTTGCAGAAACTTGGAGTAATTTGGTAAATTTTTTTTCCATGTTTCTCCGTTGGTCCCACTACCATCCAGTCCTACCAGCACAGGTACTATTTACAAAATGTTGATATGAGAATGTTGTGCTGCTAAGATCTTCTGTAAGGATGCCCATCCATACATGCACCAGAAGCTGGGCAAATATTTATAAGCCGGTGGGATGGGACAGGTCAGAGGGACTTGTATCTGAATCTATTGCATGACCTTCCTGAAACTGAGAGTTTAAAGAGATCATCATCTGAGGCAAGGAAATCACAGAATCACAGAATGTTAGGGATTGGAAAGGACTTCTGAAGATCAAGTCCAATCCCCCTGCCAGAGCAGGACCAAAACTAGGGCAGATCACTCATGAGTGATAATTGACATAGGTTGGCTGTGAATGGAACTGGAGAATGTCTTAAAACTCAGGAAAGTAGCTGTTGATAATTCATTCGTAGGGTGGCAAATAGGGTTTTAGCAGAGGGAGTAGAAAATGAATAGCAAAGTAAATTCCTCCAGAGTGAAGAAATAAGCAAAGTGCTTGATTGTTTTAAACTGTTGTGTCCTCTGTGTGTCTGTTGTCTACAAATCCAGCCTACTAGGTCACAACTTTCAGTCTATCTCTATCCTTTTCTAATTACCTCCAGCACCCAGATGCTTCTTTGGAAATGATTATCTGTTTATTTTTAATGAGAAAATTATTAGCAGCTGAGTTTCTGTCAATAGAAATATTCTGTACCTATACTCTATGTTAACGTTGACTTTAAGTTTCAGTGGGTCTTCTTTTACTGAATCCCATTGGATTAGTGAGTAATCTTTATTTCTTAGAGTAAGCTTTTTTATTTTGTCCACTAGCTAATTAATACCTAATAAAAGTTTTGTGGAATCATATATCATAGTTGGATTTAATTAAGCAGAACGGTAAAAGACGCGTTTCATTGTTGAGGCATTTTGATGAACCATGAGTCAAGTCATTATTGAAATGTAGGAAGATTCATTTCTTCAAGAGCCTTTCCTTAAGGAAAAAAAAACAAAAACAAAAACAAAAACAAACAAACAAACAAAAAAACAAAAATAAAAACAAAAAAACACAAACAAAAATACAAACAAAACAACAACAACAAAAAAAACCCAAAAAACAACAACAAAAAAACCTCCACACCCCAAACCAAAACAAAAAACCCCAAACAAACAACAAAAAACCCACCAAAAATCCCCAACCAAATACTGTAAACTTGCAGTCTTCTGAATACTGGCCAGGCAGCATCTAGCCTCCTTTATATGCCTCCCAGTGCTAATTAGAAAAAACAGATTTTTGTCTCTATAAATACAGTAATAGCTTTGTGTAAGCAGGTTCTCAATGTGTGAAATACCTTTCTAGCTGAAACAGCTGTTAACTTCTGCATCCCCTTTTTAATTTTGTACATTTTTTGTTTAAAGAGAATTTGCAAAAACAAGGTTATAAACATATGGCTGAAGTTTTAAGTGCTTTTGAAGTACAGTTTTGTAGCTAATGTCTTCTCGCCGCTGAAGAACTGTTATTTTGATGGATTCATCTTTCAAAAAGGTTATAAGCTTGTAAGAGGGCATGTTGGCAGCATGCATCTCTGCTCCATGTGGGAATGCTGGGCCTGTTTTCAAGGAAAGGAAAAAGGGAATTCAGTGCAAAAGGAATCGAGGGGTCCTGTGCAAAGTGAAAGTGTGGCAATGGAAAATGCTTACTTAACCAAAACCAGAAGGAACAGAGTGATCTGATTAATCTTTCCAGGACTTCTCAGGCTTACATATGAAGTCTCCTTGCTTTCACAACGGGCTTGTGTTGATTTGTGCCTGTGGCCAGAGAGAGAGCTGTGGCTCTCCTGTTCTGTGCAGAGCTCCTGGTAAGCAGGTGAGTTTTCCAGGCAAATCTCGGTTTCTGAATCCATGACTTGGTGGCAGACTTGGCTCTCCATAGAATCATAGACCGATTTGGGTGGGAAGGGGCCTTTCAAAGCCATCTAGTCCTACCTTGCTGCAGGGACATCTGCAACTAGAGCAGGTTGCTCAGAGCCCTGGCCAACCTCACCTGGAATGATTCCAGGGATGGGGCATTGATCACCTCTCTGGACAACCTGGGCCAGGGTCTCACCACCTTAACTGTAAATAATTTCTCCCTTGCATCTAGTCTAAATCTTTATGAGGATGGAAAGTTAGTCAATTAGAGGACAACATACCTGGAAGCTTAGGGTGTGGGTTGATTTTATTTTATTTTTTTTTAATTTTACTTTTTCAGGATTGCTAATTGCCAAATAGCATATAAAAGTGAACACCTTTCTATCCCATTTTATTCAGTTCCCGCTGTATGACAAATGCTGCTAGAAACAGGCAGAAGCATACAATGGGCTTATTTATAGAGAAGTATTCTCTTAAAAAAAGGCGAAAATGTGACCTAAAGCACTTTACAATTTAGCTTAATTAAATCCAGCTTTGAAATTTCTAAACTCTAAGACTGCATGAGGTGCTAATTAGCTAGCAAACTTAAAAAAAAAAAAAAAAAAAAAAAGATAGAAACCAGAGTAAGTGAAAAATGAAATAAACTTGTAGAAAATAGGATTTGTTCAATGCTTTGTTATTCATGGAGCCCTGTGGGGTACCCAGTGACAAGCCCCAGAGGTGGGCTGGTCCCTGGGCTCCCCGATGTGAGAACAGCCTGATGCCTGCAAAATGTGTCTGCAGCCTCTGCAAGACTGTTGCTGTACTTCTGATGCATGGTGTCAAAACCAAAATCCCAGTCCAAAGGTATCAGTATTTTTAATATAGTCTTGAAATGAAAAAATTATTAATGCTTTTGTAGGTTTATTGTATTTTTTGTTGTTTTGTGCAGGGTTGGGATATGAAATAACTCTTAAGTTGCTATTGCAGTCAAAATTGGGCATCGTGTACTATTTCCACTAGAAGCTGCAGACTTTCTTATTTGGCCTGTTGCTTGATTTGTGTCACTCTGATTGAGTCTGAATGTGACCGTGCTTCTTACATGTGTAAATATTGCTCAGAAGCCCCGTAGATTCTGGTCCATCATTAAAAGACTGAATTACATTGCTGTGCTGGGGTCTCAGTGACATTTCTAAGCCAATAAATTAGAGATTCAAGGGTTTTTACTATTCAGTTTGAATTGCAGACAGTGTCCTTTGTTGGACAATGCTCTGTAGACGGGAGCCTTGTGTAGGTTTTGGGTGACTGCTGTGCAGTGGTCTTCTGTGCAAAATGCTTTATGGGCCTGAGCTATTAGCAATCTAAGCTCTCTTCATATTTATCTCTCTTTACTAATCTGCCTTAAGGAAAATCAGTGCAGCTCATGTTTTTTAACTTGGAGTCTGCCCTTGGTTGGTTCTTGGGATAATTTTTTGGGGGGAGGAGGTAAGCTTTTAGCTTGAAAGAGGTTGACTTTAGAAGTGCTGCCTGAAGGCTGCGTCATGAACTCA
This sequence comes from Megaceryle maxima, assembly GCA_024605025.1. Lineage (NCBI taxonomy): Eukaryota > Metazoa > Chordata > Aves > Coraciiformes > Cerylidae > Megaceryle > Megaceryle maxima. The sequence goes on along the minus strand of JANHGN010006972.1, from coordinate 1,035 downwards.
AAACATTTTTCTAGATCTCTCTTCATGTCAGTATTTACATTAAAACCATGAATCACTTTTTCCCAAAGAAGTCTCAAAAGAGGTATGACCTTGCTTCCCAGAAAGTATATGCATAGTTTGATATTGCACTCAATAGCTATGAAGTATCCCAGGGCTGTTCTGTGTTGTGGCTACTTGTTTTAATTCAACTTTCACAGTGACCTTCTCCAAGACAAAAATAGTCCTTTATCATTCTTTTACCCCTTAACTCTCAATTCCTTTGTCCCAGGTTTAATGTTCCACAGCTTCCCTTCTGCCTACTAAATCTTTGAAGTACTCACCTCTGTAGCATTGCCTATGGCAAATACTGCTGGAAAAAACTGGGGCCAATGTACAGTGGTTGTAAATTTTCCCTTGGGAGTATGAGTATGCCCAGTCTCAACAGCTACTAGTTTGGCTTTATTCATCCCAGGGGAGTTTTACATGGGAAATAGAAAAAAAAAGTTTGTCTGGAAGATGCCTGGGCTCTCAGGGTGGCTTACAGAAACTAATTTGACTGAGTCATATTAGCATAACTCATTTAAAAAAAAATCATGAAGGACCCCTAGGGCTTGATCCTGCTTCTGCTAGCATTTGTGATTAACAGGAATAATAACTAAGATTAAATTGATGGAGTTACATCGGTCTAAATCAATAAGGGAAGAAAATGACACTTTACTCAATGTTGTCCCAGATTTTGTTCTTTTTATGAGCTACCGTTTAACTTCATCAGTAAGTGAAAGGATGGAATATGGGATTTTAAAGGACCTTCTAAGTGTAATGCAATGAGATGGTCATTCAGAAATGAGCAGTTGTTTATAGGCAGAAGTGCTTGCCAATTTCTGTGACATAATTTTTAATCTTGCAACAGATGTTTTCTCTCCCAGCAGCTCAAGCTAACTAAGTCTACCTAAACTAAGAATAGGGGAGAATCCCTTAGCATTCATCTTAAAAAAAAAAAAAAAAAAAAAAAAAAAAACCCAAACCAACAAATAGTTTTAAGCTTTGGAATTAAAG